>CM065656.1:13409812-13707312 GCA_033220385.1 Triplophysa yarkandensis | reverse complement strand
AGATGAATAGCACAAATACAAATTTTCCACAAAAATGTTTTGTTATTTTTTCTGTGGCCCAGCTGATGCGAAATAAAGATGACATTGGGAATCCAGCCTAAACCTGCATTTGCAGTCTCTTCTGACAAGGGCCACCACGCCTGACCTGCCCTGTTTTAGCCTACAGCTGAACGTGACCATACCCTTGGAAACAAAAAACAAACAACATACAAGGAAAGAGCGGGAGAGAGGGAGCAAGGGAGCTTTATAATTGGGCCGCGCAAAGCTGCGGGAGGTGGCCGAGCCTCCACCGTTTCCTTTTGTATATTCATGACCCCCTTGACTTGATTGATGGAAGGATAGCGTTTGGTGACACTGTCATTTGCAAGTTGAAAAGGTAGCACAGTTGCTTGAGCCGCGGGCCGGGGTCCGGGCGAAACACTTTGGTGCGAGCCGAGAGAGAGAGAGTGAGAGAAAGAGAGAGAGAGGCTCATTTCTATGCTGATGATATCCAAAGCCCTTCTCATTTCCTTTGTCTCCTGTGGAATGACATCTGCTGACAACAGAGAGTTTCCAAAGGGCTCCACGGTGCTGGAACAAAGTATAAAAAAGCATCTCTCTATGTTTGTGCGTGTTTGGATTGCTATGGTTTTAAAATAAAAAATGTGGTCTTTACATTCTGGGAAGTGCATGTAAAGTATTGAAGACTCATCTTGCAGATGTTGACCAACCAGATGCTTTCAAGAATACTGTTATCCATCAGGTTGCAATTTATTTATGCCAACTGTCAATATCGGGCCACTCACATACACATCCCAATAGGATCTGCTAACAACACACACGGTTTCCAGTTGTGATGTGACACATGCAGGTGTAGCTTCCATCTTTGTATTTACACCAATTAACACATAAAGTGTAATTACCCCTGTGGAGTCCGTTGGAAGTCCACAAATGAAGGCTACGCTGAAGCCCCTGGCAGCTGACACAGAGAGCCAGCGAGAAAAGAGGAGAAATTAGTAAGTATCAATTAAGTGACAGTGATACTGATGAATGTTCACTCTGAAAGGTGTCAGAGCATTCACACACATGCACACACTCAAAGATCTGAATGCACCATGGGGTCTTGTGTCAGTTAATATCGCCTGTAATGGAACATGAGCGCAGTGGGGCAGCACAGCCCAAACATAGCACAGATTTTTGCTGGTGTTTCAAAAATGTTTCAGCGTTAAGTGTAGACACAGATACATCAAACACAGATGAAGGGAATATTCACAATGAAAACAGATTCTGTTTGGTAAACTAGTGCTTTTAGGGATTCCATAGACTGATGCTATGAATTTGAAATAATCATTTTTCAGAAATAAAAGTTTGTGTGTTCTCATACTGTAATTAACATGATAATTAATTTGAGAGGTAATGCACTGCCAGTCAAAGCTTGGGTGAAATGTTTCTCAATATCTTGGAAGTTCATGATCTTAAAGTGTATGCATAAATATTCAAAATGAGATTTAAAGGCAGAAACATGACAAAATTACATTCTAATTTTTCTCATTTTAAAAACTATTTTAGTGATTTTGTAGTCACAATAAAATTTGTGGTTACTATTATTGTCAATTGGGGAACAATTGTGAATAGCTCTTTTTATTTAATTTTTTTGTAGTCACTAAGTACTGTTATTCTCGAATGTGGTAAAGTTATAAATAAACTTTTTTTTCTAGTCACCACAAATTTGTTTTATTGTTATTCTACAATTTGTAAAATTCAGTTCTGAATTTTAGGAATTTTTTGCAACCACAATATATTTTGTAACTTGAAGTCATTTTGGTTGCAATTTTAGTTAATACTCTATTTCTCAAATGTAGTAAAATGATATGTAACTTTTTAGATTTTTAAATTTTTTATTTACTGCTTTTCTAAATGTTGAAAATGTATGACTTAAATTTTGACCGGCGGCATGAGTTTTATTCTAAACGTTTTTGTGTGAGGGTTTAGTATGTTGCAGTTGTAAATGCAATACAAAAAGTCAATAGCAAAGTGTGTGTGCGTGTGCGTGCATGTGTGTGCTTAAGAAAAAACCGAGTGTATTTGTACTCATGTTCTCTCTGGTATTATCTTGGATTCCACAGATAGACAGGAAAGAGAGAAAGAGAGAGCGAGCTAGTGTGATGGATAAGCTCAGGGGCTGTTTACAACAGTGTGTAAAGCATTAAAGAGCTGGCAGAAGGGCCATTAGCATAAATGTTTAAATCAGACAAACAAACTTATGTACCCAAATGAAAATGTTTTCCTGCATTAATCTGGAGCAGAAGGCTCTAGCAGAACAATTAGTGGCTCTCTCATTCACTATTTCTTGTTCTTCGCTCGCTCTCTCTCTTTCTCACCCTCCCTCTTATTCTGTAAGTGTTTATGTTTAAAGACCACAAACGGTTCTTCTCCGGTCCCCTAATAGTGGCGAAGCAACAGACGCTTTAGAGACCCCGTTTCAAGAGTCGGGTAGTAATTGTCAGTCTGGTGTATTATGACTGAGTTTGTCAGACAACTGTGAAGTTTCACATAGCAGCTGTGAGGCATCAGAGGCACTCAGATTCTCTTTCTCCGTCTCTCTCTTTCCTCGAGCTTGAAGCGTTGAGGACCAGACCGGAGCTCGGCTGATTTAAGGCCTTGTAAAAGTGTCGGCTTTTTAAATACTGTTTGCATGCCGCCTCCCGGCAGACATTTCATATTCAGCAGATTTACATGATGGCCATTATTATGGTTTTATGAAGCGTGAGCTTTTAAAACTATTGCCTCAGAAACGCTAGGGCAATTTCTGAGATAGTTCACAAGCCCCTATCTAGAAGAGACCATAAAGACACAAGAGTGAAGCTCAGAAGAGGGCGAGACAAGCCACGGTTCCATGTGGTGGTCATATAGAAATAACTTTGTATCCACTACTTTGCTTTGTTCACTCATTCTTCCATACGTTCTTTTGGTACATAGTGGCCATTCTTCTAGTCAATTCTTCATTAATAAAATAAATCCCGCCCCAACTTTCAGACTCAACTTTGTGTATTTCATCATGGTGATTTAAGACGCCTGTGCACTTCAGCCTGAGGAAAATCCCCTTTTACAGTAACCTAGTGCATGACAGAATAGCATAAATCCACATTTCCCCGTCCGCACCTCCTTACATGAGCCGTTTGTTTAAACTAGCCGATAAGCTCTTCAAAGTTCAGCTGCTCGAAGTCTCTCTCCGAGGGCTTTTCTCCCCCCTGTCTTTTCTCCGAATGTTAAACTTGGATAATTTACACGCCGACCGTTCCAGCGCTCTTGGCCTGGCTCCCCCGGCCCGCCTCGATCCATCTTTACAGTAGTGTAAGCACTGATAGCGGAACATGCAAGGTGTGACAGAACCTCTCCTCTCGTGGGTCAGACTTGACGTTCCTCTCGTGGAGAGTTATGGCTGTTTTGGTAAGACTGGCGGGCCAGGCGGACTCTTTGCTGCGGGGTGGAGTGATAGATTCAGCTGCCTGAAGCATCCCAGTGTGTTTATCCATGGTGAGTATGGCAGCTTTCAGAAGACATTTACCCCATGATTTGCGATGAGCTTATGTGTGAATAATTAATGGCAATTAATCCTTAATTACAGTAATTAGGCAAGTCACAGGAAATTAAGCTGCAGCTGGAGAGGCCCTGCGCGTCGAGGAGGAGGAGCGGGGAGGACGCGCCGGCGAACGTGGCATGGCGGTGTTGCCGAGGCGGCAGAGGGTGGCTCGGGTGGCGCGGCAAGTGCCGCTGTGTGCCCATGCGAGATTGGCAGCCTCGATGTGGCATGCGGTGACACAGATGCTCAATGGGCATAGAGCCGCTTTGCGGAAGAGTGTAATACTTGTTTGATGTCAACAGCTCTTTCGTATTTATCCCTCAGTCTTGTTTCTCTCCACATTTTAGAACTTGCAAATCTTTCAGAGTTAGTGCCTTTGCCATAGCTAAGACCAATGGTGATCACGGTCAGCCATTTGAGTGATGTTGTTTAATTCTCTTTTAATAAAAGCCGAATTTGATGGCATTTCCGAGCACCTGAGCCATAAAGCACGCCAGGTGAGAACTCATTCGATATGCCAGCGTGAGTTCGTATGCGGCAAAAACTGCAGCCATAAAAACTCATTATTCAGACAAATTATCAGAGCTGGATTTGTGCTTTTATTGGCGTAAGTGGACATGGGGAGATGTTTGGATTGTGTTAGCCATTAATTGAGACGGGAGTCCGAGGAAACGCTGGTCTGTTTTTTTCCCCTGTTTAGGCCAAAGCTTATTTACGTCTTTTCATGGCTGCCTGTGTGAATTTCCGTTCCTTTCTTCTACTGTTACTTCCAATTACACTGTTATGCACATCATTAATTTGTGTGCCAGGGCCTCGGGATGAGCCTTGGGTTTTTATCTCTGCCCATTTTCAACACAATATGACCTTCATCCGTATTTTCCTAGTGATTTTCTTTCTTAAATGATTTACATTTGCAGCTTCGGTGTGTACGTCTGGGCGCCGTTATGTTTTCCTTTACATTTACCTGTCTGATGCACCCTTATAATGTTTTTGAACTTCATCTACAAGGATTTTAATGCTATCTTCCTTTGCTCTACCGTGTGTCTTGGCATGATGGGAATAATTACAAACGAGAGGCTAGACACGTTCTTTTCCTGAATCCACCACCAGTTTTTGACAGTCTTTTCTCATTGAAGTGGCAGCGTGGGTTCATTTTTATAACACAGGGGGAGAAAGGGAGTGTTTTACTAATAGGAGGTTTAAGTGGCATGGTGAGGCACCCAACTGTGATATTACATTAACCCACCCTGCCTCACATAGCCTGCCACCGACGACAAGATTAAGAGAACACACACCACCCCACTCTTAGCTCTCGAATACTCCACTTCAAATAATGAGAATTTATTGAGGAGCTCAGAGATGCTCCTCACACCTCCTTTACTTCTCTCCTCTCTTTTATCAGGACGCGCAGAGGAAAGCGGGCGACAATGTGAATGCGCCAGCTCTCTAATGATGGCACGGCTGCTTTTCTCCTCTTTGTCAATTTACAGAGGAAATATACTTCAGTCCCACATAGCAGTCACACAGTTTAATCTCATACGCGTTAACCCTTTTAGCAGTCGCCTGGAATGGTTGCTATGTTGTCTTGAGCCATAGCGTTTCCCCACCATGCATGCTCCGTATTTACTTATATCAAACCACCGGCTACATCTGCTCTCTATCTGTTAGTAATCTCTGTCATTTTCAATGCTAATCGTAGAGAACCCGAGCGCCAGCAGGTCCTTTAGCTCCAGACAGAGATGGAGCAAAGAAAAGAGAGAGAGACTGCGGTGGTGTGAAGTGACAAGGTCAGCAGGTTCTCTCAGCGCTGTACAGAATCTTCCGGATAAGTGAAATAAATGAGGCTGTGTTAGCCGCTAACGGAATGCATGTCGCTGCCATGCTAAAGGCTAACTGGCGATTGCCACGCCTTCGAATCTCTTGGTAGGCTAAGCTTCAGCAACAGCGTTGATGTCCTGTTTAAGTGTCTGGGAAAAGTGCAAGGAAAGCCGGGATGCTAATGTAGTCCAGCTCATTGGTTCAGATAATACACTAAATGTAGGGGAACAGCTCTGGTTCGATGCTAACAAGGCCGTTAGCTAACAAGAAATCAGAAAATTGTGGTGTTGTTTCACAGTAATAAATTGAATGTTTGAGGACAGAAATATGACATACTTAATAATAGGTTGCGTTAGCTAACATGAACTTACATTGAGCAATACTTTGTCAATTTTCGCAAGTACTGAATGCGAACTGAATTAACATAAACAGTTGAAGTTAAGCTATGTTACCAAGATTAATAAATGTCGAAAACTATATTGCTTATTGTTTGTTCCATCGTGGCTAATGCAGTTACCGATGTTAACACATCCACCCAAATTTGTCCATTAAAAACGTTTGGGTTGAATTTTGATCACCCTCAAGATGTGGTTGTTGGCTGGAAGAAGCAGAACAGATGACACAAATCAAAAGTTATGCTACTCAAGACTAGATCGAGTAGCTTGAATTTTATTTTTTTGCTTGATCTTTGTAAGACGAAGAAAATCCAATTTTGGTAAAGACTGGAGACTGTGCTTTGCGTTCACGTAATGCAGCTTTGCAAACGTTGTGGTGTACGTTCCATTAAAGCTGGACCACGATATATAAACATAATTGAATAAAGATGCAATTTGTGAAAAGTGGCCGATGTCCCAAGTCTGTCCTCTCCTCCCTATCCAGCCCCTCCACAATTAAAAACTCCAAAGCACAAAGAAAATGAGATGATTCATGCGGAAAGCATCTATTACCATTAGCAGACTCTTTAACTCTCTGTGCGTTTTTCAATAAGAATTGAATTGTTTGGAGTCCAATTGTTTTAATGGCCAAGTTTCATATAGAGCAGATACTTTCACAGTGGACAAAGAAGCTAATTCAAGCGTTTTCACTTGTTTCTCTCTCTCGTCTCTTGATATTTTTCTTGGGCTGTAATTGTCCATTGCAGTTGTGAGTCAGAGCCACTACTAGAGAGAATAAGTGCTGCTTGTTGAGGCTATTTCTCCTGGAGAAAACTCTTCGAGGCTGCACCAGTGACAGCACTACTGACGGGCTAATGGAGCAGTCTAAGTGCGTTTGTGTGTGTGTGTGTGTGTGTGTGTGTGTGTGTGTGTGTGCAGTTCTGTGTGTACATGTGTGTAAGGCTATCCCTTCGCCCCTTCGCTGACCCCATTGTGAGCCCGAATTCCTTGAATGTTTGCAGGATCGAGTCACTTTGTCTCCGGCTGTACCCCAAAGCAAATTGAAGCTAAAGAAAAAGAAAGTTATGGAGATTGAGACGCCGGCTAGAAGGGGGCTGGTTGACATCCAAGAGACAGGGTATATACTGTACATTCAGGTTTCATTCAGCAAGAAGTATGTGTTATTTCGCAGCACCTCGTATTGTCCTCCACCAATTGTTTTTGACAGGAAAAAACGATCCAGAGTCGCCGAGGGAATTCTATGTATTCCCACAAAATGGCAGGCTTCGGCATTTAATCACCGAGTCTGCGGTGTGAAACTGCTCTCTATTGATATGTATGAATTTGTAGCTCTGGGAATGGGGTGCATCCTCTTTACGTTGAAGACTATTCCGGAGGGAGCGTTCGTCGAGATAGAATTCCGTTTGCGTCTCCAAACAGCATTCCCGTCGCCCGGCAATCACCGGCGCTCCCTTCATCAGCTTGCAACAGCTCTCGCTTGATAGAAGCAATTCATAATTTCAGCTCCGTGTCACACGCAGGCAAGCGCGGCCCACTCCTGCCTAATAGCGAGCCGAGCAAAAAGAATGGGGCTCAAACACACCGGAGCCTTGAGAAATGTTTGAGGATCAGTCGACGAGAGCTGGAATGCATAATGTAGACGGGACCCCTGCAACATAAGACGCTATTTTGCTCCGCTCCTGTTTCCCGCTCAATCACCGTGATGAAACAACAGAGCGGGTGGCGGAGAGGCAGGTCGGTCTTCTGTACCGGGCTGTACGCGCCACTCTCGAGTTCCTCTTCCAGGGTAAAATGACGGTTGTGCAGTGGGGGAGCAAAGGAGTCCTCAGTCAGCGGTGACACTGCTGTCAGTACATGCATTAATTATGCAGCCTGGGGCCATGGAACGAGAGCGAGAATGTGTAAGACTAAGACGAAGAGATGGGAACGGAGAAATGAGAATGGAGAAAGATGGATAAAGGAGACGTGCGTGTGACAGGACAAACAGCGGAACGAAATGAACTGTGTTTAAGAAATGGCCCCAGAGTCCATTTTAACTAGAAGGAGGAGATTCGCTGTAATCGCGGAGGGCCGTACGTTACGAAACAAGTCCGAAAATAGAGCAAACCCGTTTTCTCTGGTGGACTTGACTTATTGTGCGTAGTCATCGTTTTTTTCAAAATCATGCTCCGTCTATGCTTTTATCATTGGAAGTTCTTCTAAATGAACGATTGTAAATAATTAAGTGTAAACTATTACAGAGTGGGTGAATTTTCCACTCGCGCTAATCCAAATATTATAGACTTATTTACATTTGGCAAAGCAATGTATGTGTTGTGTAGACAGGGCCAGCTGTGTTTAAGATATGACTCTGCTTTTTTTTATGTGGACTGATGTGAACTGGACACGAAATGACAGCGAATGGCCATGGCAGGCAACTCTCCGTGAGAGATGCTAATTTTAAACCCTGTCCTAGATTTAGTACAGCCTAGCACAGCAGTTTCTGTCCTGTGTGCGCACACGCGGCTCAATGTGCTGTCTCCTTTCCTGTCAGTCATTTCCCATCATGCACCATAATTCAGAGGTGATGCCTCTTGACTCCTCACTGCCATCATCCTTCTGCTCTGTAAGCGTTCCAAGTTTTGAATCCATGGCTGTCAGGATTGTACATATATGTATATACTGTATATATATGTGTGTTTGGGGTTTTTAACATGATATTAGTTATACATTATATATTCTGACACAGTGAATTTATGTTGAGTAATGAAATTAACTTTCTTGTTATATTGCGAATGGCCTTTATTCACATGTGCGCATTTCTAAAGTCTTGAACCCTGCCGGCACGCCAGCTTTGTAGAGCGCGCAATTTTGATCTTGGATAAACCGTCGTTCCGTTACTGTCACCTGTCACTTCCATTTTTCTCAAGCACAAAAGAACACATCTTGTATTACACAGTATTCCACAGGGGCGTTTCTTTTTCCTTTCCCAGATCTCTGCAGTTATTGAAAAATAAATGCTGTTAACTACTGTTTGAGTAGACTTTGATTCAAATGACATGAAAAGGAACTAGTTGCTCCACTCCCAGGCAGCACAATTGAAACCATTAACGAATTATTCACTCTCTCCGAATGTATTCTTTTCTTGAAGCCGCGTGATCATACATAACTATATTCCTTTTGACGGCAAAGTATAAAGCAATCTTTCAGGAATATTAGCGGCCCAACACAGCATGGAGCTACATATCCCCAGACTACGCAGAAAGAAGTAGGTGGCCCCAAAGGAAAATATATGGATTCGGTCCCTTAGGAATGAAATATGCGTATAGCTTTTACGTCTTAACTTCAATCTCTGTTATTCCTTAAACAAATTCACGCCCGCCCACAGACCTCTTAAATATTTAATTTGACAACTTTTTAATCCGTCACTACGCCATGATGAAGTAATTGTCACATGTCTGGTAAAGGGAGAGAGGAAAAAAAGATTAAATTATACTTTGAAATGTGAATTGAAGTGATTTAAAAGGTGCCAGACTCTTATTTGTTTTAGGACCCCGAGTAATAAGCTGGGGCTAACAGAGACGACTTTTCTTGCGTAGTTATCGTAAGGTTTTGCCTCTGCGTTTCAAAGCCGGACTCCCTGGTGATTTCTAAGCCCAGCGTTCCTTGTGTGAAGCTCTTGCCCTGCAATACACAGGCTGACAGGGGGTTTCAAACCGTAGCCCATACTAATGGAGTTCACGGGTCTACCCGCACACACCCGGTTCGCCAATGCCGCGTATGACCGATGACATTTCGTGAGTGCTTTTAAAACATATGCCTACACTATTGACCTTGGTTTTGCTCGGATAATATGGCAGCCGAGGATTAGGTTGAAGCGTGTTTTTGCTTGAATGTGAGTATGAGACGCCTGAGCTTGCACTGGTGACTGGCTTTTTTTAGCACGCTTGATCTTCTCTGATCACAGATTAGCTATCACAAGATAGACATAACGCCCTTACATCTCTTCTGCAGAGAACAGGGCAGATTATACTGTACCCGTAATCCTCGGGGGCTGACCAGTGATGTTTAACAACCATTCCCACAGGTCATTCTGACCTTGATACATTATTTAAATGCATCAAATTTGGTTTTCTCGAACTGTGTTTTTGGTGCAGTTAGCTAGGATCTACCCTGCGATCTCTTCACACCCGATTTGCCTGGCATGGGAGGTGTGCGCGCCTGGTTGTGCCCGGCTGGCGAGCGGCTTCGCAGGGCATGACGCCGAGAGCAGCGGGCAGAACCTTCAGGCTCTATCTACCTTTCATCCACCGCTGAAGGTGAAAGTGCCCCCTTAGGGTTACAGAGCTCTGCCCCTCCAAATGGCTGCTGTGCTGTGCAGACTGATAGAGGAGAGAAGATTTAAAAAATGAAAACTGCTGAATGTGCCCTTGTCTTTAATGTATGTTAATGAAGGCATTTTTTTAAGTGTCAAAAGGGAACTTTTTTATTAAAGGGACAGTAATTGTGCCCTCGAGTTGATCTTTTGGGGCTTTCTCCATTTATGGGGACATTTTAAAACACGCAGAACATCTTGAATTTACATAAAAATACTTGCATTACTGTAACTAAAAGCATTGATGTAACAATTGGTTTTACTTTCAAATCCAATTGACGGTGTAGCTGGAAAAAATTCAAGTTGAAACAAAATGTTAAATCCTCTCTGTTGCTTTGCATAAAAGCGTCTGCAGAAAAATAAATATAAATAGTTTTTAGATCGCATTTATGTATCTATTTTAATCAGACTGCATTAATGCGCCGTGTTCATTGAGGTGTAGTGTTCAGAAAACTAGCACACACGCACACATACACACACATCGCTATTACCAGTGAGCCAGTGGAGATTTATGAAGACCACATGTTTAATACATTTCATTTGGTCCTTGGGATTTGCACTGCATACGGCTTCTCTGTGCTTCCACTACTGAAATATTCAGTCGCAAACACAGCAACCACCAGCATCAAGAAAGGCCTGTAAAAGAGATGAGGGCACCATGTGCACAACCATTCGATCTTTATAGATTTCCATGGGAACGTTAGAGCTGCCCATGTTAAGTGTTATGAAACATAATGCGTAATGTCACAGCGAAGATCAGCGTAGTTATCGTTGGACTTATATGTTAGACGTTCAGCAGACAGAGACGCTCGAGCGGCCACATTGTGAAATATCGCCACGGAAAATTTATCCCCCGTTTTAAGGAGGAATCCTTCCATTTGTAAACACTTCCTGTGAAGATCGCAGCTGGTGGAAAAAGGAAAATAAACAGATTTCTCCAGTGCCTAGTGTGGTCACTAAAATATTTGCTTAGCTTAAGTGGTGCTGGCGTTTCAGACGAAATAAAAAAGTGAGCGATGAAGTCATGCCCTCATGTCTGATGTACCTGCTCAGCAGGTGAGAGTTGTTTTAGCAGAGTGTTTGCCTATCTAATGGGCTTTCCGTTTTGACTCAAAGTGTCATCGCTTCTCCATTTAGACAGCAAACAGGAAACGTGACCTAAGAGATGGATCGAGAGAATGTGTGCACCTCTCTCTTGACTGAATGAGTAATGAGGGCAGGAGAAGAGTTCACAACCTGACTAAACAGCTAGCTGTTTCAGCCTCTGCCCGTTGCGTGATACACACGCTCGTGTCCGCAGATTATCTTGTGGCGGCGGATGCTTTTGTTTACACGGGTAATGCGGGCGTATTTAATGCTGACAGATATGGCTTTCAGGTGTATGCCGTCCTAGAAGGATCGAGGGGCCCGTAATGTGGATGTCATGTACGCACACAGAGGTTGAAAAGAAGCAGTCTACCTTCGTCTCCCCCGCCTGCTTTAAACCGAGCCCGGGCCCTTCGCACTCAGCACCGCCTGTATTTATGGACTGGTTTTACTGGCTTCAACCACGGCGCTTTAACACCGTTCTGTTCAGACTCAGGGCTCTTTAGACATTTACGTTATTCCCACTCGGAGTTACATTGTCATGTAAAAAATGAGCGGAAGCCAGAGGGAAACGTGGAACGTTGAACTGAATGTGAACTTGTGCTTACAGTATATACACAGTGTACTTGTGGAGACATCAAAAATATGGTTAAGACATAAAAAACGGTTAGGACAATAGCAACATTTTCTGAATATGTCACGGTAGACATACAAAAGTGCTCAAAGGTGGTATATATGATACTGACTGCAGCATTATACTGTATGTAATTTCTTCATCTTGTATTTATAAAGTTTTAAAGTTCTACATTTTTTGTAAAGCTTGGCCTAAGTCTATTTCAAAAAAAGATTTTAATAATATTTGATTTATTATTTTTTAAAGTTACATAATTGTGTAAAAAAACGTAATAATAGAAAAGCTCTTTACATGGTAAATAATAATAATAATATTAATAATAATAATGATAATAATTATTATTATTATACGTATAATTATAATTATAATTATTATTATTATGATTATACGTATTATTATTATACCTGTTATTAATATTATTATTATAACAATAATAATAATATGTCATTGTGAACATATAATTACTATTACTATTACTAACTTATTTTAATTCTTAATATTATTATTATTTTTATTATTATTATAATGTATAAGCATGTCACACATTTTACATTCCTAACCCGTATAACATCATAATCTACCGTAAGTTCCGCAAGTGTTTTTACTCTTTTTACTTTCCAGCAACAACAAATATCCACACTTTCTTATTAATGTAAACCGTTGGAACACACATTTATATTCAAATCTGCAAACTGACCGCTGTGCTCGATAAAATGCAGACAAAAGTCATCCCTCTCACGCTAAGCCCCTGACTTTATATTCAAAATCACGCAGAGCGCACAAAAAACACCCCTGAAAAGAAACCAACAAGAGAGCTGGAGACAGCAGCAACCCCTCCTCCTCATCCTAAACACTGTTTAGTTCGCCGCTCTCATATTTTTAAATCAGCCTTCCCACTGCCCCACTGTGAAGATATCGAACTCATTCAAACACGTCATCTTTAGCAAAGCTTATTAAAAAGACGGACACAGCCGCGCTGGATCCTCATTTTTCAGGCCGTGCTGTAATTGCCCAACACAGACTGGTGAACAACAAGCGTCGAGAGAGGGAGCGAGAGAGTGCGAGCACAGGCGAGGAGATAAAGGGCTTTAGAGGACTGGGGAAAAAAGAGCGAGAATGTCTCGGAATCTCTCAATGGACCATGTTCCAATAAATCCCCTCGCATTTCAAAGGGGTATGGGGTTTCACAAACACATTTTGAAAGACGATCCTGTGAATCGAGCGAGCACTTTACAGTATAAGTGCCAGCTTCTTTAAGCTGAGAGCGCTAAAGCAGAGGGGGGCGAGCGGAGGGGTGGGCTCCATGCGCACGTAATGCCTCGCATTTGACCCGAAAACTGCACGGTGTACGTGATCTTTTGCGGAAACGATATACATGTGAAACAGAAACATAAGGCAATCCAATCCGAAAAGGTCACTCGCCATCTAGAAAGCGGAGACGAAATGCATGTTTCCCCTCATCTGTTTCATGAAAAGAAAAAAGGATAATAATAACAGCTTCGAGCCGGCGGAATGCACTGAAAGGCCTTCGTCTGCAGGCTTGAACCGCTGAAGTGAGGCCGCTAAAAGCATGAAGCTGTGAGAAGAAAAGATGCATGAAGATTGAATTGTTTGCTGGCAGGCTAGGCTAATGGTGCTGTTGTTGTGGAGGGCTTGCGTGCTCTCATTAACCCGCTAGCTTGTTAGCGGCGGCGGTTGCGCGTGCTTGACGAGCCCCGGCATCTCAACCTGACGCATGTCGTGTCAACGAGTGCTGTTCTTCGCCCCGAGACAAAAGCACGTTGGCAAGACATTGGTCCACCCCGACCATAGCCGACAAAACGTTATCCCCTCTAATGTCTTCCCCTCCAATTAAATCTGTAACTGTTAATTACTGTAATTAGCTAAGCAAGACCTCTCTCTCTCTCTCTCTCTCTCTCTCTCTCTCTCTCTCTCTCTCTCTCTCCAGCATTTAACAACGAGCAGAGGTCTTGTTTTTTTAGTGCTGTTTGGAACGGAAAGGTGCGATATTGTGTGCATGTAATATTAGCCTAGAAGCCAGAGACACCAAAACCTCATTAGCATGTGTAAAATGTCAATAAATAAATAAAATACTACCTTTACCTTGGGATGAATGTTAGATTTAGGTATTATACAATGTTTATTTTGTAAATAAAAGAAAACTAGATTTTGATTGGAGAAAACATTCTACAGTGTGATGACGTAAAGTCAATACTATTTGGCGGAAGTGAGGAACTGTAGTTTTGAATGCTTTCATCTGCTCAATATTAATTTTTCAAGACAATCTCACAAGGATTGGTAGCTAAGCAAAGCAAACTGTTTGCTTTTGCACCTATGATGTTAGGTCTGGGGGCTTCTGTGTTGCTTTTTCTTCTTTACAGTTAAATAATATTAATAAAATGTTTTTATGAGTCACATCGTACAAATTCATGCAGATTAGCCACCTCTTAAAATATGTCTCAATTGTAAAAAAATTATTTTTGAGCACAAATATACTTTTTTTCAAGTTTTATTTCATGAGTGATAGTTAAACGTTCCGTCATCATTGCGTTTCTTTCCTCCACAGAACAGGAAGACATTTTGATCTTTTTTAAGTTGTTACTCTAGAGCAGTGGCACCCATTCACTTTCATTCAATTGTCAATAGGCGACAGTTACAGACATTCTTCAAATGATCTTCTTTTGTGTTCTGCAAGTCATACAAATAAAATTAGAGTGGGAAAATGATGACACAGATTTTGTGTTTGGGTGAACTTTCGACTAAATCAATTTTATATAAAATATATTTGAGTTTTACTCATTGAGCTGTGGGTGTACATAACACAAAGACGCCTCACACCTTCTTAAGACACGTCTTGTTCCTGTACACCTACTTTGTGTGATATATAAAGACTTTTGTAGAGCAACATTGGCGAAATAATTGTATGTGAGTGCCCTGTTGGCCATGCATCTTCTTTGATTGGAGCTCTGCAGGTTCCCTTGCCTCAGGATGCTCAAGACAAGGCAATGCTAATCTGTAATTTGGAGTGTAGCTCTTGTCTGAAGGAAAGAAGGAGAGAAAGAACAGACCCTTCAGATGGTGCTCTCTCTCTTTCTCTCTCTCTCTTTCTCTCCCTCTCTTCGCTCCAGGCTGCAGAGTCTTTGCTTTGGATTCACCGCAGCCAAATTTAAATGATTGACTGTCAAATCTGGCACAGAGGACACCATTGCAAAAAGTCATTTCTTTGGCACCGGATCACGGCCCAGCTGTACGTTTCTAACACTGCTTTTGTTGTTTATCAACACGCCTTCGCACACGCGTGTGTGTTAAATAAAAGACAAGGGTACACATGCACATGTGGGTATGGGACATGTCGGAGCGCTCCGGCTGATTATGCACTAAAGAAAAGAGGCAGAGAGGACTTTGGGATTAGTGTGTCTGCATTTTACAGAGATATTCGTCTACCCAAAGCTTTTTATTCTCGCCGTGCTTCCGCCTGTGCGTATAATGACAGTAATACACCAGAAACTGCCGTTTGTGCGTCCTGTTTGTGTGTGTGTGTGACCTGGTTTTACATACTCCTCTCTTGCCTAATTAGGCAGTGCTGGAGAAGGACGAGGAGGCTTGCATAGATTAGTTGCCTGTGGGTATTTCATAAGTGCCTTTCAATGACACATTTGCATTATTTGCTGGGGGTGTACATTAAGAGGCACACTACCTTGGCCGCAAATGAAGGCCAGGAGCTTAATAAGACAAGAACAAATAACCTAAGCAGATATTAACATGAAATATGACAAGGCCAAAACAGGCTGGAAATTGAGAGAGTCGAATTGGAAATTTGGAATATTGAAATGTTGCAGTGCTCAAAGCACATATACATATTTCATTGAATGCAATAAAGATGTTTTGAAATTGAAAGATGGTTCTTACGTAATATACACAGTTGATTTGGACAGATTTTATTTTAATGAACTGGTTTATATTCTGATTCACTTTTTGGGTAATATTTACATATATGAAGGTACACTACAAGGCAATTTTGCACTGTAGATTTGTTAAGGGAAAAAATAGAATTCTTTTGTCATTTACTCCACCTAGTGTCATTGGAAACACTTGTAACTTTCTTTCTTCTGCAGAACACAAAATAAGATATTTTAAAGAGTATAGGGACCAAAAAATACTGCTTCCAATTATCAGCTATCATATGGACACATAGCCAAAAACGCATTTCTCAAAATATAGTCTGTTGTGGAAACAAACATTCATATGCAGGTTTTGAAAGACATGAGGATGATTAAATGATTGTTTTTAAAGATAACTAAGGCTCTTGTGGACACAAAACCACAGAGACATTTCTCAAAATATTTTCTTTTGTGTTTTACCAAAATTGAGTTGTATACAGGTTTTGAACATCATGAGAGTGAATGAATGATTTAACAAAAAATAGACATTAAACAAAATATATTATTTTGTGTTTTACCCAAAAATATATATGAGGTTTTGAATATCAAAATATCCTAAGAGTGAATATCATAAGAGTGAATTAAACAAATCTGTTTCCATTGGCTTCCATTGTATGGACAAAAAAGTATGACATTTCTCAAAATATCTTCATTTGGGTTTACAAAAGAGTGCTTGAGAGTATCTTATTATTTTTAACGTCCAATTAAGACTAGGGCCTCCCCTACAATATATGCATCCTCAGCATCTTGACTACTGACTAATTGCACACACAGGCAAAACAAATGATTGAATAAAGCTCAGCCCCGCCAAAGCCAGTGACCCCGTGAGATCCCGCACAGGAGCCCATGCTGAATAGGTCCCGTCAGGTCAATGTGTGCGAACCAGTGTGTCGATCTATGTCACTACAGCCTTGCGCTCCGGTTTGGCCGGCCTCCACGCAGACACACAAGCAGGCCCGGTTGCTGACCACTGTGGTTCTTGGCCCAGGGCCGACTTCATGTCCAGGAGGGCACACACACACACACACATACAAAGAGGCAGTGACAGAGACTCTCTTGTTTAGCCGGTCTCACTCTCTCTGTCTGTCTCGCATTCTCCGTCCTCTCCCCCTGGACTATCACGTTGTGTGTCACTTCAGACAAATGTCAGCTCCTCAACAGGACAGTGATTAATTTTGGTGTGCTTGGCAAAATGTCTACAAGATGTTTGTTTGGGTTATCTTTTCCCACCCCTGTCTTCCCTCGCCTCCTCCTCTCCCTCACGCTGTCAGAAACCTCTCTCCTGGGGAGAGGAAGCGCATCATCATCCAGGGACACGGGCTACCTGAACTGACAAGAAATCCTCTACTCTGACTGCTGCCACTTTTAGTCACGTCTTCGGCTCCCGTTCTTTGTCTTCCCTTCTTTCTTTCTCTCTCTCTCACTGATGTGCATTTAAAATTCAGATGTTTAGAACTAAGATGCCCTGCCGCAGCTCAGAGGTGTGTGTATGTTGTCACGCATCACTGTCAACAGTCCTGATTAGCTTATCATTCAGGAGGAAGGGAGAGATACCGTATATCATCAACATCATCATTCCTCCCAGACAAACATAGTTGTATGGATCTACCTTTCTCGCCTTCTCTCTCATTGTGTTTCATGGTCTTCATCAACTTTAGTGCATCATTCATTCACATTCGAATGCAATTTAGTATAAAACTTTCATATGTTTATCCTCATGTCTTTATCACCTGTTATGACTCATTTCTGTGTAATACAGAAGAAGATATTTTGAAGAATGTTTTAGTTATGTCCATGCAATGGAAGTTATTGGACACCATTAATTACCAACATTCTTCAAAATATCTCCTTTTGGCTTTAGAAGGTTTGGAATTACATGAGAAGTAAATAACGCAAATTGTTTATTTTTGAGTAAACCATCCCTTTGAGAATACAAATGCGATGAAATTCAATCAACCCTGTTGACATTGGATCTGAAATAGTGAAGACCATTTTATGTCACTTGGTTTTATCTATATGTTATTTTCAACCTTTATTTTCGGTGCAAAATGAATGTGTTTTGAGAAATGTCTCGGTTGTTTATAAGTCTATACAATGGAAGTTCAAGGTGACCAGTGTTTGTTTCCGATGCTCTTTAAAATGTATTCTTTTATCTTCATTCTTTAACAAACAGAAATGAGTGCCAAACCTATTTTAACCTTTTACAGAAAACTATAAAATGGTTTAATAGCTTTTTGGAAAATAACTCTTCGTATACTGAAGCATATACAATTGCTTAACCACCTCAGAACTTACGGCTGACTTGTCTTGTAAGGTTAATATGCATGTTATTATGTTGCACTTTATGATCCCTATAAAGACAGGATGTTTACTTCTGGAATGCAAGGTGGACCTTAACCCAGTGTTGAAGGAGACTATGAGATTCTTGATAAGACAACACATTAAACCTGTCCGTCATAGTTGACGGCAGTCTGGGCCATAAGAGGAGGTCTCTCTGTACACGGGGTAATAGAGTAATAGAGTCTATTGTGTGACTGGAGCTGTGATTCAAGCCGGCTGAGTCGATTTGGTGGGAGGGCGCAGTGCACTGGCCTCCCTAGCGCAGTCTCAGGTATGGTAATTAGTCTGTCATTAACATTGGGAATAGCTAATGTGTATTAATGTGTTAATGGCATGTTAATTACCCTACATGTGAGAGCGAGCGAGAGCCCGGAGGCGCTTTCCCCAGTGTTCTCATTGCCATGTGGATGTAGGCCAAGACTCATATATGGACTACAGATACAGTACACACGCAGCGCGAGAGACACTTAAGAGACATTTTAACATTTTTTCGTTGTTGTTGTACTTGGCAGAACAAAAGCTTTTCAGATGCTATCCGATCCACTTGAGCGGTTTGGCGGCTTTCTGATCTTCAAGTTTCTCAAAGAGACAGCCGTGATTGTGTCGGATAATGAAAGGGAGGCGGATTGCGTGGTCTCAGATGTGTACGTCTGGAGGTGTGAGCGTGCATGTCCACGGCACATCGTAATTGCGAAGCTGATTCCATGCCAAAGGTGTTTTGTAATCCTGCCTAAACTCGGCCCACCGCCGAAGCTACAGTAAGTTTAGCATGATTCAAAAATCAGCGCCACCAGAAGCCTGTGGATGCATACAGATGCATTTAAATTAAACTTACCTGTTGACAAGATGACATTCGAAGAGAATAAGTGAAGACCACTTTCATGGAATTTCATTTAAAAAAAAGTATTTTTTATCTATTTTTAGCGTTTATTTTTCGGTGCAGAAAGAAGATATTTTGAGAAATATCTTTCTTTTTTCTGTCCATGCAATCATAGGTTAAGAGAACCCTTGTTGCTACTGACACTCTTCAAAATATCTTCTTTTTGACCTGCATACACAAGAGATGGAAAACTAAATTCTAAATAATCAAATGTTTATTGGACCTTTTCCCTTTAGGTAACAACCAGCCAAGTAAATCCTGACACATACAGTTTCATGGTCACAAACAGCTCTGCTCTGAAAGAGAGATGACCTTTCAAGATATTGACAGGAAATAAATTCCCTTTCGATTAGTTAGCTTTGGGAGACCTGCACGGATCGATGCAATTAGATGTGCCAAGGTGTCGATATGCACTGGTCTCCTGCACAGGAGCTCAACGAACGGAAGCAGAAGAAGAGAGATGGGGAGTAAGGGGTTAGAGGTCAGTTGGAGGTGTATCGAACAAAACTCGCCGTCAACGGAGGCATGAAGGAAGAGCGTGCGGGCTGAATCACTCACAAGCGGTGGATATCTGAATCACGGCAAATTTCTTTCCTGTCTCCTCATGTTGCTTCAGCAAGCCTGACGTTCCTTCTGATTTGAAATAACACGGGAAAGCGATTCTGCTGTCAGTGCATCACAGTCGAATTTCAAGCCTTCCGTTAAATGGACGAACAGAAAACAAACAACTTAGTTGTCCAGGGTTCGTGTGTAAACTCAAACACGAGTGGCTGAATGTACTGGAGAGTAAACCACTCTCAATTGTGTGTATGAGTGTGTGTGTGTTAAGAGCTCCAACGCTGCACATTAGCACAGCAGGATGAGTCTTTATGGCTCTCAAGGCCTCTCTTAAGTGATGGGAGTAAACAAGGTAGGGGTCAGAGGTCAGTCGTAAGGGCAGGCCCAGTGCCTGAGGGACAGATTGAGAAAGAAAGACAGAGGTGGTGTAAATTTGCTATAATTGTTATTACGGTTCACAGGTGTGTAATATAGCCATCCACCACTGTAGGATGATTTTCAAAGCATTTATAGATGAGGTGTGTAATTTATGTGGACATGTTTTAAAATCACACCAGTTGATGGTCTTAAGAGAGAAGGCTGACAAATAATGACTTACTTAGTGTTGTTTGTGCACATTAAGCCTGGAGAGGAGAGGGATGTTTTTTTTTTTTACTTTATGTTCACGTTTGTGTTTATGCATTTTGTAGAAACAAAATTACATTGTATCCAAGCTGTACATTTAATACTTGTTTCAAGAGTCCAACTCGCATGCTGGTGCTATGCTGAGCATGTGGATGTGCAATTTAGAGTTTAAAGTCCCCCTGCGGTAGATAATTTTATCCCTAAACTAATATTTGACCCAAAAATAAAACATCATATTTTTCGAATATATTTATAACCCAGAATTATGAATTTGCAAATTGACTCCACCTGCACTTGCATTTTGTAGTCCCAAACATTGTAAAACTGAAAGTGACACTGAAAGCTGACACAGCAGTCTATACCTCATCCCTGCATATCAATGGCTCCGACTGAAGATTCATTTCATTAAATAAGCTAATGTGATTGGTCACAAGTTTATGACATCGTTACCCTGGTCTTTACCCTGGACTAAAACTTAGTTTTATGTAGAAAACTAATACATTTGCAAACCACATACAAATTATACACAACATTATCAATTGTATTTTCACCACAAGGTGTCTTTAAAATGGGAATCTGATTTCAATACATTTATTTTGTATGTGTACCGCTTATAACTTTTTAAAAAGCCGTATGCCGGTAACGCCACGATTTCCCCTTCATCGCTTCTCCGTTTTGAGCTGATGAAATCAAGTGACAGCTCTCTGAGTAATTGGGACCAGTCTCTCCATTTGTTGTGCGTATTTCTAGGGAGCTGGTTAAGAAGAAGCTTGGCCTTCATTCTTCAAACGAGCACCAAACCCCCTTTTGTCCATTTACTGTGTTACCCACAACGTTGCATCAGACCCAGCTGCGTGGTTCAGAGTTTTTTCTGTCCGCTCGCAGTATCAGTCAAAAGAAAAGTTTAAAAGAGAAAAAATAAGGTTTTGTGCTAGGACCGGGCATTTTTGAGTTTAAGGGTAAAGCCGATGGATGAAGGAACGTTTGAGGCGCGTGGAGTCTACCTGCCGTCAAGCTTACGCAGAGAGTGAGGTATTAGGTAAATCCGGTACGGTTATCTGTGACTAAAGCGATGGAAATTCTCAGCTGCGTATTTGCAGCTTTGCAGCCGATGTGAGATTTAATCACAGCAAAGCCTATTTTACCAGCATCACGCACGATGTTTACATTGCTCATCCTAAAAGTGTTATTAACTGCTTAGCTTAAAGAAAATCATGGGCCTCGGGATGAAATAACCTGCTGTGGGGATGTGATAGCGCTAATTCATTTCTGACATATTGGGGTTTAGTTTGAAATGATAAAAGTGTTGCTACAACAGAAGAGATCTGGTTGTTTCTTATTTGTCTGAGTCCGCTGTAAGCCGGAAGTCACTGGAATAGAGCAAACATAATAAAATGTGGATAAAGAAATGATAGAAGCCAAGAATATTTTCAAGGGAAAAATTGAGTTTAAATGAACTAGAGTAAGTTGTGGGCTTGGAAGCAAACCTACAGATAAAAATACACATTGAATACACTGTTTTAAAAGCAAGTATCCGCAAAATGTACATCATTAATACAACTTGAGCGTTTGTGAAGAACTATTGAAACAACTTGACTCTTATTTCTGTGGTTAAAAGAAACTGGCCCCATAAACCACATCGCTGTACGCTTGAAGCTTTTGCAGCAGGTGGAGGTGGATGAATGAAGGGGGTTGGGGGGTGCATGTGTCTGCAAACCTGCCCGTTATGGATGGCTCTCCTGGGCTGCCGTGGCACCAATGCACCCCGTCTGCAGCCTGGAGGGCCCCGGCGTGCTCTCCGCACAGCCGAGTAATCATTTTTATCCCCGCCATTTCCCAAATAGAAATGGACACGTATGATAAAAGTGTCGGGGCCGGTGTGGGCGACAGAACCTTCTAACCGCATTACACGTCACATTCTCACGTCCCTCTCTGTTGCGCTTTGCCCGCGAACGCCGTGTTATTGCTCACAGGAACTCGCAGACAATATACAGTGCTAGACAAGCATCTCTTTACGGCCCCGGATTATTTGGTTTGAATGAAACGGCTGATTTATGTCTGTTTAAGTGAAAAGCACTGTAAATTCCCCCAGCTGCGTTTCCTGTTCTGGTCCTTCAGGAGAAACCGAGCGGAATGGCAGTAACAACCGGGACGGTGTGGAGAGGTGTCAGCTGCCGTATATTTAATATACCTGATAATGATTTGAAAATACACAAATGTGCTGAACGAAGCCACTAGTCCTTTATAAAAACGCATAACACCCTACACAAACCAAACATGAACCAAAGTAGAGTCATGATTGCAAACAAACGTGTCTTGTTGACGTCTAGGAATGAATGCGCTGTCTGGAAGGCATCACTTTTTTTTAAACATTGTATGTGTATGAAGACGTCTGAGAAGACATTACATCAACAAACGCTTACAAATCAAACATACTGACGAATAACAACAAGCTTAACAAACATTTGGACGCAATGTTAACGTAATAAAAACATCTGCAGAACGTTGTTCAAGCATCTGACATTGTTAGTGTAGTGATATGGAAGAAGCGCAAAAAAAAGAAGTGGCTGGATGTTATGCTAATGACTTCTTGCTTCCATTCGCCAGTGTTTTGCCAAAACATATATCACTTCTGTTGGGTTCGTATTGTGTGTGTGTGTGTATAACTGCTCATAGAGTCACTGGAGCAGGGTCATGTCGTCCCTCGTGTGGCCTTGGCTCTCCACGCTGACACTGCAGTGTCCAACACGGCCAGCTGAGCGTCTCACACAAATGACCTCATTCATCCTCAGCCTCTCACACCATTACACCCCGTGGCCTAATAGCACCAGCACATACGTGAACTTACACCTGATCAATACCGCACGGGACGGGCGGTGGCCTCAATCGGGGACCCGGGCGGGAGATACCGGTCTTTAGATTTGTCGTGTTAGCAGAGTAAATGGTCTCCTCGTGTTGACGGCATCTCTTTGTTGTTTATTTATAAAAAACGGGTTTGCTTGAGTGTCCGAGAGCGGTGGGGGTTTGTTTGTACGCCGGGCGTGATTGCCGAGGGCCTTGATGGATTGTAGGCTTGTGTTTTTTTTGTGGTTCTTCTGGATGGGAGCAAAGCCTGGAATCTGTTAGAAAACCACAAAACCGACGTGTAAATATTTATTTTAATGCGTGCAAGTATAGGAAGTGAGTTTAAGTAAAGCATTGCAAGTGCAGTGACAGGATTATTATGGTGTGTTTATTCTTCATGAAGTGTTTAACGTTATCTACATATTCTTTAATCTATCCATCACAATGCAGGACCTAAGAATTTAGCTAAAAACATTTGGTTACACTTTACAATAAGTACATTTTTAAAAGCATTAAGTAACATAATTGCTAACAAAAACCTTTTTTTTCACGATTTATTAATTCTTGTTCATGTTTAACAACTTTATATTTTAATAATGTATTCGTAAATCATGAAATTAACATCACATCAATATGTGCTGCATCGGTATTGTTCATTGTTACTATAATTTAACTAATGCAAGTCATTTTTTATCTAAAAAACACCTTACTGTAAAGTGTTAACACAAAAATATATGTTGTCTTACAAATAAAGTTCAAATGCATAAATAGTATTTGGACACATTTGTTTCTGATTAATTTTGGCTTCAGTGTTCTGGGATGAATCAGAAGCTGCCAGCACAGGTGCTGAATGAGAACAAATTGTGATTAACGGAAAGATAAAAACAGAAGAGAAGAATAGAAATATGAAAAAAAGACAGACCACATGACCGAAAAACAACGGGAGAAGGCCGCAGCCGAACACAAAGGATGAGTGTGTCATCTTAGAGCGGCACCATTACAAATACATGTTAAGATTAAAATGTTTGATTAAAATCTTTTTTTCTGCTTCATTATTTTCCTATATGAAAGAAGTTCATTACACAAACACAGAGAGAAAGGGAGAAGAGAGAGAGAAGCACTGATGAGGAAGTTTGTAATCAATCTTAATGGCTCTTTACTGCTCCAAGGTTCATTATGAATATCAAGCAAACACAATGAGCTATCTTTCACCCTTGTATCGATTGCTATGCAAATGTGCATACATTTCAAACAGCCTCGCCTCTGAGGCGAGCAGAACCAGGTTGTATAATAAAACAGTTTGTTAACAACAAACCATAACAGCACTTGTGAGAACACTTTCTGCTCATTATTACGCTGCTCTCATGATTTTAGAACAGCAGGCGAACACGAATGCACAGGCGCGAGGAGAGGTGCCGTTGCGTCTTTGTCGTTCGGTGAATGTCCCTGTCATGTATGGCTGCTCGTACATACACCGTTTGTGCAGTGTGCTGTGTAAATTCGAGAAGGCAGCATTGCAAACCAAATGCGTACCTACAGGCCTTTTTAGCACTCTCTCAATACCCCCAGTTGTCAGATCTGTCTCGGTTTGACTTTGGGAGTACGTTGATCTCAACACCAGTAATGATGGCGTTGTTTAAGGTTGACATTAGTAGATGTATGCTTGTTAAAGACTGTAAAGATTCAAAGCACTGAACTTTTTGCAGACATTTAGATTATATGAGTGTATTTTAAAAGTGTGAAACATACAAAGACCAACCCTGTCTCGTTTTTTTGCTTACCAGGTCTAAGTATCCGCGGGGCTCAGGAGGAGGACCCACCAGATCCTCAGCTGATGCGTCTTGACAACATGCTTCTGGCGGAGGGCGTGTCGGGACCGGAGAAGGGCGGAGGATCGGCGGCGGCTGCAGCGGCAGCGGCGGCGGCAGGAAGTCCCACCGACAACTCCATCGAACACTCGGACTACAGGGCCAAACTCTCTCAGATCAGACAGATCTACCACACCGAGCTGGAGAAATATGAACAGGTGATGTTTAAGTCCATTGTGGTCTTGAGAAGATGTGAAGATCTTTGAAAGCATCCCAGGGTTAACCATGTTTTGTGGCTTTAACCACTTTTTTCATAAATTAAATTAAATTACAGTTTTGCACACATTAACATTGACCACATACATATCCCGTCTTGCTGTTTAGTCTGAATTAATGGTTTCCACCGCAGCTTTATGACAAATTTAGCTTAGCACTTCCAGGTTTACATTCCCGTCTCACAACTACAACTGACAGCCGATGTTATTCATGAAGATATTTAGGAGAAAGGAAAATCTTCAACCTGACTTGACAACAGTGGTCGTCTAGACATCCTCTTATAAATATCGAGAAGACGCTTTTAGTTACAGTGTAAAGAGCAGCTTCTTATGCCATAGTGCACTTGGAAGTGTTGCCATGGACTAACTGCTTCATTGAGGTCATGTATTGATTCTCTAATGGCACTGACATTAATTTTTGATCCAGCGCTTTAATTATTTTACCCCATAAACAAGGATGAGTAGAGTGAGGGACTTTCTGTCATTTCTCCGATATGGTGTTGTTAAAGAAATGGTTTGGGGAGGTAACTTCTTTTGTGCTCCATAAAAACAGTACTTACCCAATGAACAGTAAGCTATGGTCTTATTTTCAAATAACAATCTTTTTAATGATATGGAAGTTGTTTTAGCTGATGGCTTTGTCAGGCAATGGGCTAAATGAGTCGGATTATGATCCAGCTGTTTAAAAAAGAGAGCGACAAACCTTTCGTCCTAACTAAACGCTTCTTTCTTAAGGGCGTTCCTTGATTTTAATTATCTTAATGTAAATACTTAACGAATTTTCCACTGGGTAATGAGCTAAAGTGCGCACTACCGAAATTAGTTATTCTAATTAATCATGTATGAACTTCTTTAACGAAAAGCCGTTTGAATTCTAAGGCAGGTGGACGGGTGCCAAATTGCAAACCCGCATTCGTGTTCATAGAGGACTCCGACTATAAAGCTTTTCGAGACGTTGGTAGCGAAACAAACAGGACGGGCCTTCTACTCCACGCAAGAGGGGCGGCTTTGAAACTCGCTACGAAAATCGCCGATATCCGCACCGGAGAGCTTCAAAGGAATGGTAGCAGTGCTTCTGCTGAAAAACGTCAAATAGAATATCGGTCACTAGGGTGTAAGCATATAACTGTTTTAAAAACATGGTTGATATCTAGGATGTTTTTAAAAATTGAAGCAGGACGGTGCATGAATCGTAAATTAGAACATTATTTATTAGCAGCTGAGGCTCTGAAGTTAGTCCCTAATGACTTCAGAGCATGAAAACAGCCCCTACAAATTGCATGGATCTCATCAGCCGTTGTATATTTTGTTAAGCGCAATACGTTTTACACCTACGTTCTCACCTGAATTAACTTAATGTGTAGGATAGCTGGGTCCTTGGAGAAGAGTGTATAAAATTGTTGGGTTTCTCAACAGGCATGCAATGAGTTCACCACCCACGTCATGAACCTGTTGAGGGAGCAGTCTCGCACAAGACCCATCTCGCCCAAAGAGATCGAGCGCATGGTCAGCATCATCCACCGCAAATTCAGCTCCATCCAAATGCAGCTTAAACAGAGCACCTGTGAGGCCGTAATGATCCTGAGGTCCCGCTTCCTCGATGCCAGGTTTGTATGAACACTGTCACTGTTAAAGTGATTCATTAAGTCTTCATATACTTAGCCTCTCATTTCAAACCAAACCTGTTTGACTTTCTTTCTACTGCCTTAACATTCTTCAAAATAGATATACAACAAAATATATTGATCTGGAAAAGTAAAAGGCATACGGGTTTGGAATGACAAGAATGTTACTCTTTTTAATTTCGGGCGAACTATCAATTTAACAATTTAACTTTTTAAAAATCTGGTAGATATTTGCTACACTTCAAAAAAGTTTTTTCCAGTACAAGAAATGTTATTGAGTTACATTGTCTTAAAAAGGAACATGACTTAAAATTTTGTCTCTTGTATTCTTAAATAAAATATAAAAATGAAGTAAGTTTGTGTCTAAAATAAGAAAATCGTTCTGTAATGTAAGGAAAATACAAGTACCTTATCAAAAAGTTTTTATTTTTATTATTTTAAACTCCTTTATTTTCTATTTTTCAGAGAAAACTAATTTGCCTCTGAATTTTTTTTTAAAGATTTAAGAATGGCATATGACATATTTTTTTAATATGCTATGCAAAGAAGACAAAAAGATGCAGTATACCAAAATAAATATGATATAATATGATATAATATAATATCATATATTTTATAAAATAAACTATAATATAATATAATATAATATAATACAATAATGAGCTTAATTATTGGAATTTGATTATTGTCATTTACATAATAAAAATGGCTGAACATGGGGTTTGTCATACTTAAAATAGCAATTTGACCTTTAACCTCCCAGTTTCACTTGGCCACATACATTGACCCTACGGCACCTGTTTGCTTTGACATCATCAGTGTACCAAACACAAGCTGCATTATTCAACCATTAGTGGTTAAGATGTGCTTTTGCCAAGACAAGAGCTCTAGAGCCTAGGGGCCATCCACTGAACCCAATCATGCTAAGCACCTGAAAGCAGTTAAGAGTTTTATAGAGTGGAAATGAAGTCATTTGCGTTTGGTGGGTAGGAGGTCATCGGCAGGTGGTCCAGATTACTGTAATCACAAACAGTTGGTGGAGGAGATCTGGAGAGGCAGAGAAGAGAGAGAAACGATGCGGCGAGAGCGAGCGTGGAAGAGGTCTTGCGGAGAAAGCTCAAGTGGAGCGGATGCACAATCGTTCGGCCGGCTGCTCGTGTGAAAAGACATTAAACAAGATGCGAAAATGCAGCCTGTGCTGTTACTGTGGTTTGGGTGAAGGGGTTGGAGGGTCGCGGGGTGGGCCGTACTGAGTGGCGGTAAGTGCAGCTCCATCAGGCCCTGCCCCGGTACTTGAAGAACAGTGCTCAGCTGTCCGTGGCCAGATTTCTCTAATGTCCCAAGATACGGCTCAGGCTGGGGATGCTTGAGCACTTCTAAATGCCCCCATCAGAGCGAAAGAAACAGGAAGGAGAGATGGAAAGCTGCTCCTCTCGCTTTTCTGAATGCTGAACATTTCATGCATTGCTCAAATAATAATATGACTAGATGAGTTGGAGTATCTACATGTGTATTCAAAAAGTTCATTCAAACCGACAAGTTCATTATAATATCCTCTCAACAGAAGATGGGTCACAAGGGTCAACCACACTAAAATGTGACTGTTTTTACAAGAAACAATTAACATTGATGAGGACAATTTAAAGCTTTGAAATTAAGTAAATATATCTTTAAATTGTATGTATATGTAATTTAATATGATGTCTATAAGTTCACCTTTTTATGTATGGTTTGCATTTGTCAGCAGATGTGCCTTAACTTGCATCATAGTTTATTCATTTTTTTTATGCTAAAAATAAGAAGGTGTACTTTAGTTCTTATGTACCCTCAGAAATAAAAACACAGTCGTGTACTCATTGTGTACTGAAACGGAAAAAGAGAGATAAGTTGAACTCACTTTCCAAAACTTCAGTTTTCGTGTTTTCAACTGCATCCGTTCCTTTTTCCAGACGGAAACGACGGAACTTCAGCAAGCAGGCCACAGAGATCCTGAACGAGTACTTTTACTCGCATCTTAGTAACCCTTATCCCAGCGAAGAGGCCAAAGAGGAACTGGCTAAGAAATGCAGCATAACAGTATCCCAGGTGAGCCTATCAAACATATTGCCTATCACATTTATTTTTAAGAGAATGACACACAGGTCAAAGTCTTTTAAAAATGTCCCCATGCCAGCACTAAAAAAGTGACTGTTTTTAGGTGAAAAAATTCATAATATAACAATTTTTAAATTCAAAGTTTATAGTAAAAGTATATTAATAAAATGTATGTCTAAATTTATAAATGTATATTTTTATTTGCAAGTTAAAAATTAAGTAAATCTCACTAGCTCAAATATTTCTATAAGAATTCACCTTAATAATAGTTTATATATATTTTGCTCAAATCCTTGCAAAAACTATAATATTCTTACTGTACAAATATAATATTAGTTCAATTTAGACAATTAAGCTGTTGGACTTTTATACATTATTTTAATATTTTCCACTGAAAAATCTACTTAATCATTTATAATAGTGTGAAATATTTTTTATAGTGAAGAGTAAAAAACGGTTAATAGTAATTTAAAGCAATGGTCCAAGATTAGCATCCTCCAGTATTCTCTCTCTCTTTTGTCCCCTTGGTTTCTCTTGTCACTGTCTAACTTGCATACCTGTTTGCTCTAACACATCAGTCTGATACTTCCACTGAGCTGCGTCTCAAGCAGGGCCTGAAGACACAGCGTGTACCCAGCTGTGGATGGATGCCACAGTTTGTGGTGATCTGTGTCAGTCATTATGTTTTAGAGTAAATGTGTGTATGAGAGAGAGAGAGTGCATGTGTGGAGCAATATAAGAATTAAACTTTTAGTCGCAATTTCAGGGAATAAACTCTTTATGTGCGTATTTAAAGACCCTTTGAAGTTGCTGAACTGTGTTGAGTTATATATGTGTTGAGGTGTATATTTTCAACATGAGTTAATGTTGAAAGCATTTCATTGAACAAATAATAGTGAAGTGCTGAAATGTTCATCCATTTATTAGTTTTTATAGCACAAATGAGTTAAAATCAACAACTTTAAGAGTGTTTTCCCACTTCAATAGCTAAATTCAGAATCCACCTGAAGGCAAGTGCACCCACCCACACCCATCTCCCCACAGACAAAACTTTTTTCCTTTTTCAAAGTGTCACAGAGGTGGTCAAGGTCGAATGTGAGGTATTTGCGTATCATAGAGCGTATTTGCGTACTCTGTGATGTAATAAATGTTTTCATTTTTTTCTCTGTGGGGAGGGGCTTATGGCGGGTTGTTCAGAGTCAGATCCTGTAAAAGCCATTCTTTTTTGCCTTCAGGGGGTGGGAACCACCATCACAGTGGCACAGGTATGTCATGACTTCTGCATCACTTCTGTTGTGCCATTTGTTTTCTTTATTGTTACTTTCCTTTATGCTTTCACCCCTTTATGTCTGTTCACTGACACTGTTAAGACACTGTTAAAGTGAAAGTTCACCCAAACTGAAAATCGTTTATTCATCCTCTTGGCGTTTCCCAAAAGAAGATACTTAGAAGAATGTTGGTAACTGGCACCCAATCACTTCATTCGTATTGTGGCCACGTTACCGGAGTGAAGGAATGTCGGTCATGTTCGATGACCAACATTCTTCAAAATATCTCTTTTGTGTCATACAACGTCATACAGGTTTGAAATGGCAAGATTGTGAGTAAATGATGACACAGTTTTCATTCTGGGTAAGCTATCATTCTAAGACATACTCAGCACTCTTTTCCCCAAAAAGTCCAATTTCCTCCGCAACAGAACCAGACAAACTGTCGAGTAAGACTATTTTTGGGGTGCATAGTAATAAAAGTTGTATTTTTTTCTGAAAATCAATTTTTTATCCTCTAAGCCTTCTATTTTAATATATAACCCTTCCACTCTGTCCTAGAGATCTACACTCACCTATCAAACCACTAAAAGTGTCTTTTTTTATTGTGTTATGTCTTGTCATCCATGGCTGTGATAGATATTTTCCCCACATTGTATTTAATCAGTGTGTTTTACATATGTCCCGGATTTTTATTGCAGATTTTGGAAATGTATATGTCGGAAGACTTCGAAAGTAAAACTAAGTTAAAGGGATAGTCCATAGAAAAGTGAAATTCATCATTTACTCGTCATGTCATTTCAAAACATATGACTTTCTATCCTTTCAAAGCAGATATTTAGAAGAATGTTGGCAGGCAAACAACAGTAGTCCCTAAATACCACCACAACATTTCCCAAAATAGCTTAGTTTGTGTTCCTGTCGAATACAGGTTTTGAAATATATGTGATAAATAAATTACAACGTATTTTTAAGATGGACTACCTCTTTAAGAAACCAAAGTAATCCAATACGCATATGGATATAATAAATAATAATTCCTACCAGTTCAAATTATTTTAATTTCTAAATTAAATATATAAATTCTAGCACAAGAAGTTGTTTCTTTTTTCTTGTGTCCGAGGGTTCAAATTAAAAGTTATGTGTGCTGTTAATGGCACTGTTGATAAAATTTGGGCGCCTTTATCAGACAACACTGCAAGAATCCTCCTCATTATCTGGGCGAAATCTCTGTCACTCTACGGCCTCCAAATGAGCACAAAGCATGGCAAACACGGTTAAGTGATGCTTTTTTGGGGGAGTTTCCATAACGCTATCATTTAAGGCTTTGAGTCTAGAGGGGATATTGTGCTTCTTGCAAATGAGTGGGTGCAAATGTTCCGCCCGTCACCCAATTAAGTGTGGCTCTTCCGCTTCGATCTTCCTGCGGTTCAAACGAGCGACACTTATCAATATTTCAGCTCATTATACATGTAGCTGAGTTCTGCCTCAGGTTAATGTGTTAACTATTAATGTAGGCCGCTTCATTATTGATAATATCAGCAGCCCTAGCCACAGCAAACAGCCGCGACAGGGTATGTGTGTTTGTCTGATGAAGCCAGAGGTCTGGCTCTCCATTTAAGCTCCGTTCTCGGTGAGAGAAGCAGTATAAATCGGGCAGTATTGAGACCTGGGTAAGATCATCCATCGCCTTTCAGTGACACCAGCGGCGTATTGACCCAAGCTTGGGGAGGTAGTGGTGGTGAATTATTTACTACTCCTACACAGGCTTTAGTGCAAACAAACCAGATATTGGGTTCCAGATGTAGAGGACTTACGCTTGTGTTTTGCTTTCTAATCTCGCCATCTCTTCTTCAGTGGTTAGGTTTGGAGTAGTTATTCTAACAAATAAAAGTAAATGTGTTTTTCAAAGACTTCAACAAAAGGAGGAGAAACCAAACTGACGGACACAAGAGAATAGTAATGTCATTGTATATATTTTGTATAATGATAGGGTTAGGAACGGCCAGTTTCTTTGGCCTTGGGTTAGCTCAGCCCATTTGCCGTGGCCTCAAAGCTGCTTCATAAGCAGGTTAAGTAAAAAGGATGGCGGCTAGTGCTTTCATTGCTTCCAATTAAACCTTGCTTGTTAGTTTAACCTCTAGGTAAACCCATCAAACAATTGATGTTAAGGCAAAAGCCTGCCAACGATGGTGGCTTCAGTCGAATGGTCATTAATTTTAATTGCCTAGATATTAAAGATTTAGAAGCGCGGAGGCATGGTGGGGGTAGAAATGATCTGATGTCATGTAAATTCAGCCGCTGTAGCGTAGCGTGGCCCGAGCTGCTGGAGATATTAAAATGGAAGCAGAGAGGTGGAAATTAAATAAAGCATCATTAAGGGGCTGAGGCTCTCTGGTCCTCCAGTCCAGCCACAGCCAGAATACGGCAGGAGAGATCGCCACGGCGACAGGCCACCGTAATTTATAGGGCTATTAAGAAACAACCCCTAATCTCTTTATTATTCCACAATTATGCAGTGCTAGCATTTGCACATCCACCACCCCCCATGTGACCCAGATCTTATTGTTTTCTGGCTGCTGTTTTTAGTAAAATTAGCATTATTGTAATTATTAATGTATTGGTTGAGGCGTTACGGTTGCTTTTAGGTGTACAATCAGAGTCGGGGTTATTAGCGTGCATGTTATTTGTCTTCGGGCGGGAGCACGAAAGTGGTTTTATGCAAAAGAAATGAACATTAGTCTTATTAAGATGCATTAGAGCTTTGCTGTTGAATTCGAAGCAGCCAGATGAATCTTCTCTTAAGGTGTTTTTAAAGAAAAGAAGAAAACAATGTTAGAACTATTAACGGGAATTTGTTCATATATAAAATGAGGAATGGGGTACAAACACCATTCCAACACAAAAAGATTTATTTTAGGAGATCTTAGCTCACCTTTTGAGGAAATATGCCACCTTCATGCTTGGGTTTTGCTCGCTTAAATGCAACGCTGATCCAAAGACGAGGAGCCCCCCGAGTGTCAGTTTTTGTCTAGAGACAAACAGGGAGCATGTCATGCTTCCATCCGCAATAACGCATAAGCCCTGTCTGATAATCGCTTAATTAGTCTGCATGCCCAGCGGATATTACTGTGGGAGGCTGGGGACTGTGGACTTGATAGACCCAAACATGACATCTTGAAACAATCACTGTGCTCAGCGCACAGTGGCTCGTCTGCATTGACGTCTGACGCCCCCTCCTCTTTCTTTCCTTTTCCCATTCTTTCCGTCTCTCCCTCAGGTATCCAACTGGTTCGGCAACAAGAGGATCCGTTACAAAAAAAACATCGGCAAGTTCCAAGAGGAGGCCAACCTGTACGCCGCTAAGACAGCCGTGACTGCCGCGCACGCAGCAGCCGCTGCCGTCCAGAACAGTCAAACCAACTCGCCCACCACACCTAACTCCGGTAAGCTTGCACCGATCCCGGACGAGCCCCCAAAAACCTGTTCCCTCCTGATCCCTCCCCTCCTTTTGGCTGATGTGACAGTGAGAGGTCCCCGTCTGGGGCTTGAACCTCACTCTCCTGCCTTTGAGATTACACATGCTGAACGAGACGAGCAAAGTCAAGCAGAAACGGTTTGAGCTGTTTTTCCCTGCTGAATATGTTTGTAGTATTGAGGGGTGGAAGAGATAATCCTCACCCACTTTTCTGCCTTTCTATCCATAAATATGTGTTACCCCCGCTGTGAAATAATGGAAATCTCTTGCTTGGAGCATGTTTGGCTCCAACACAAATATACAGTATGGAATAATGATGACTATTTGATTATCAACATGATTTAGTGTGTAAATGGATGCTGTACAGACTAATAAGCAGAAGATTTGTCTGTGATATGGACATGGCTGAGGCCCTGGGGAGTTGTCGGTAAGCAATTTTTAAGGGGTCCCCTTTTTCTTGCACCCAGGATTCCAGATGAAAGATGAAGAATTTCAGCTGGACTCTGCAGAGAACAAAAACACTCTATTAACCAACATGTTCACTGGTACTGGCTTTTTCCATAAGCATCTTATTGTCCTTCTTGTCACTGGCACTACCCCCTCACCCACTCCCATGAACTAGTCCTGTAGATTAGGTGTAGGTGTGAACCCCTGTGGAACCCTTGACCACCAACTCCATAAACCATCTCCACCTCTTTTGTGATTTCTCCCCTATTTATTTTTGCACTTTAAGTTATGTTGTTGCAAATCATCCCAATCCATATAGAGGTGTAATGCAACCCAGCCCTCATCTCCACTCCTTTCCTTCCGACTATATTTTTCTCGCTTGCTTCCTCTCGCATCCCTTCCTAGCGTGGCGTATGCAGCGTGTTCGTCCTTGTGGAAGTCGCGTGTGTGTGTGGAGTCTGTGTGGTAGCCTTTCTTACTCCTTCTCACTCCTTAGCTTCATCTTTTCCTTTCTAGGTTCTTCAGGTTCTTTTAACCTCCCAAACTCGGGGAACATGTTCATGAGCATGCAGAATCTGAATGGGGATTCTTACCAAGGGGCACAAGTCGGAGCCAATATGCAGTCACAGGTAGGCGCTACGCACAGGAACTGGGGCTGTGAACCAGAGCCGACCTGTCAGCTAGCCTACCATCCACATTATAAACTCAACCTCCCCCCTACATACAGACAGTGATATAGATTCGATCACCCCCTCAACAATTAGTCTCATTATAACCGTGGAAGATTAATGATGACTGTAGTCGGGATATGGATGGATCCTTCAAAATTCCAGACCGGACTCCGGCTAAATTACCATATCACAGGCCCATCTGAATAGATGCTCATTATTTGCAGCAGTACGCTAGAATATCGATCCTGGGACAGACCCCATTTTATAGTTGATGTGAATGCATATGGCTCTGACGTGAGCTCTTGGGTTGGTATTGGGTGTATGGTACCGTTTCTTTTTCCAACCTCTATACCCTTTTCTGTCACCTGTCCATACAGAATTTGCCATTCATGTTCACATAAGCTCATCTCATTTTCATGTTAAATTACATCATTTGAAGGAGAGAGAAAAGTAACTGTATTCCAAACATTTCCCAGATTCTTAAAACGAATGTCATGTTTTCTCCTCCAACTGTTGTTGTGCAAGAATTTATTTTCTTGTTAATACCCTCATTTCTATATGTCTGTTTACCCTAGAAATACAATAATTTTGGTTGGAAAGTCGATTGTTTTACACACATATTTGTTTTACTTGTTCCATTAAACCATACATTTACCATATCTTCATTTAGCTTTATAATCCATTCAATAGGATTCCTTTAGTAAACCACATGCAGTACATACGTGTTCAAAACACCACCGCCTATGTCTATAGTCACCCTTCATGACTTTGTGTTCATGTTTGTACATATTAATGCGACCTGGAATGTTGACAAGCTTGACTTCCTGTTGTGTGTTCTGCAGGTGGATACCCTGCGCCATGTTATCAGTCAGACGGCAGGATACAATGATGCCCTGGGGGGGAATTCCATGTATAGTCCACATGGCTTGAATGTAAGTAGGGGCTCATTCAGCCATGAAGTGGCAGTGAAACATGCAATATAAAACTGTTTACGCTTATCAGAGCATTCAAAGCATATGTTTGATGTTTGTGTATATTGAAATTAACAAAAGTAGTGGATTTGCACTGGTTTTGTGTTCATGCATTATTATTTAAAGGGGTTCCACTGCTGTTAGGTTGTCAACAAACTTCTTTTGTGTTCTGTGAAACAATTAAAGGCCAACAAGTTTGAAATGATAAAAGTGTGAGTAAATGATAACACATTCGTTTCTTTTTGAGTAAAGTACAACTTTGAGTTGCATCAGTGGACATCATATTGAGAAATTACAATTATATCATTGTGTGTCTTTTCTTTTTTATTTAATTCTATCTCTTTACTACAATAACTATTGCCTAAATGTGTGCAAGGCTTTTTGTATTGCAAAAACAATGCATTTTATTGCTCTCTGTTTGCTTTTTTCCACTGTGGAGACTTAATAGAGTTTTCCTTTATGTATCAGCTTGGTCTCAGAGGTCTTTGATAAATGCTCCAAATTTTTCCTAAACAAAATAGAAATAAATTAAAAAAATATATTGTAATGAATTGTTCCATTGTATAAAATGTAAACAATGTGTACTCAAATGAACTTTTTATGATTATACCATAATTTTGAATACAAAAACCATACATTTCTCTAACATGAGCAAAAAATGTGAACTAGAAACTCAATTGACTCAACAGTCTTAAGTAAAATATCGTACCATAAAACTAAGGAGTTGACAGACTTATCAATCCCGTAATATGATCGAGGTAAAAAATGTGACTGTTTTTAGGCACAAATAAATGCTTGACTCAGTAAAAACTCAAGCAGCAGTTTTCAGGAGAGGTGTGAGGAAAATGAGATTCAGAAATATATTAAGTCTGTTTGTTGCTTGTGTAAACAGTTCATATTACAGTAACCTATAACGTTCTAAGATGAAAAGGCTTTTACCAGCGCGTCTTGCCTGTGTTTGCCTGTTTTGAAATGCTTCAAAGAATTTGCAATATCCTTATCAACATGATGAAATATGAAAGTATGATTGCCTGCAGCCGTCTGCAGGCATGAATTTTATCTTCCTTGATGAGGTTTGATATGCTGTTTTTCCCCATACACCGCGTAATCTGAAACCATCAGAGTAAAGACTCATTTATTTGATGAGAGACAGAGAAAGAGAGGGGTAGAGACACAGAAATACACAGGTTTAGATAAATACATACATGTAAATGCACCCAAACGGTTAAACCCATACATTTAAATGAAACCAAATTATTGAAATACACTGTAAAAATATTAAATGTGGCTTAGTAAGTATGACAAAAATAACAGTTATAATAACTTAATAAATATTTTAATAACATAAAACAGATATTTTTTCTGAAAAATCTTACATTTATTTAATGTATTTATTCAGCATATACATATGTGTAATATACACTTATGTTTTGGTAAATTCCAATAGAAATATTTTAGTTTATCAGATTTACAGATTTATTTACGCACAAATACACAAAATTTACACAGTACATTTACTTAGTTTCAAATGCTTTGAATATACTTTTTTATTTTTATTAATTGTTTTGTCTGTAAAAATTTTTTAAATGTACAGTACAAACTGTTGACAGACATGAATCAATGCATTAGTGTATAAAAGACATTTTTATGCATCCTTGATGTAATCAAATGAGCCGGATCAATAGATATTCCCAAAACAGAGCAGAATTATTCATAAAGGAGCTTAAAATAAATTGCCTTCCAAAAGCAAAACAAATCACTTTGCATTGAGGAACAGATGCATTTAGATGGAGGAATAATTTGCATTGAGGTAATTAATAGAGCGACTCTTGTCACATTTGAACATTTTGATGACTGTGAGAGTTCCATTTGGATGAATTATATCCACACAACAATAAATGTCACAAGTCAAAACGGATGCCTGATGTTTTACAGCGGCGGGAGTATCCGCGGCTAACTCTGTGGACGCGTGCGTGTTCGGAGGCGTCCGTGGCCCTTAGCTGTGTAGATGAAGTGTCAGCCTCACGCAGGCTCAAACCCCACACTTTCACACTCTCTCACTTCGGTCCAGCGCTCAAGTCAGAACTCACTCTATCATTTGGGTTCGGGCGGCCTGTTTGTGTGCCCGAGTGTCAGGCTGAATGCGGGTGATCCATGTCATCCGGGCACAGCAGACTTCCTCATAACGCTCGCGTTTCAGCTTCAGTCCAGACACCGTGGCTGGAGGAGACCAGCGCAATCTATTTATTGACCTGTTCCTGGAACTCCAAATCAGCGAAATCCTAATTCGGCCCACACTACCGAAAAACAAGCGCGCACACATCTCCCCACGGGATTTCCGGAAACACAGACGTATTGTTTTGATAACCGAATGCATCATTACCAGATTAGCATACCCTAACCTTTTGTTGTGAATGCAGGGTGGGAAAGAGGGAGATCTGCATGGGAGATTGTTTTTTTTTATATAACGTTATCAAGACACACAGCAAATTCTCCCTTGCAATCCGCTGGGGAGCGCTCAGGCGAGCGGTGGAGGAAAGGCCTGCACCGTCACTTCCACTCATCATCCTTCCAGAACCCCCCCAAAATCCCCGCCCCGGTCTCCCGCCTCTTGACTGACATCGAAATATGGAGCGACAAGCTGTCGGCCCACCGCCGAAATCTGATTAGACATTGATTTCAGCAATCGTTCCCATTGGCCACAACGTTTATGCGAATTTGTTTTCCGAGAGCGAGGGAAGCAGGGAGAAAGAGAGGGAGAAGCCGACGCGGGTCTAGCGTGGCAAGATGGCCGCTGGCGTGTCAGACGGGAGAAGGGGGGAGACACTGACTCTTATTAATTTCTTAATGCATTAGTATGCATATATATGCATGCCTCACACGTACACACCAGATTCAGGACACACACTTCAGACTTAACGAACACATACACACACACATGTACTCTTTGTGATAAACATGGATTCATGAATTTATTATTACTGGAAAAATTATTTACCTTCTACATAATTAATATATGAAAAGCCAGATACGCTATAAATCTCATTCTAACTATATATAAATTAATATATATATATATATATATATATATATATATAATCAAATATGAATAAATATACATTTTCACATCTGCTCACATTGGCCAAGAGACCACAGCTTGTCCTAAAAATTAATTAAAAATAACTGAACTGAAAGAAGTGAGATTTTTAAAATGTCAGATTTGACTAATTCTTTTTCAGATTCTTTTAACGGCTTTATTTTTTTCCTTTATTTTCTGCGTTTGTCTTTTTTATTTTATTTTATTTACTTAATTTTAGTTATCCTTTTTTATTCCATTAAAAACATTTGATGACATTTGACATGTTTCAAACATTTAAATCTAACAAAAGTTGTTTGCATTTTTGCTTTTAGGGTAACCGGGGATGGCAGGATGCTACGACTCCATCCTCTGTGATCTCCCCTACAGAAGGCCCTGGTAGTGTGCACTCTGATACCTCGAACTGATTTCCTCTTTGACATGGCCCCTCCCAAACTGTGGATAAAACACAGAATTACAAAACCACAGACTGACCAATCAGAGACACAGAAAAAACTCTTGCCGATCATCTTCATGGAACTTTCAAGCATTGAAATCCACGGTTCTTTATCGATTCTGAAGTGTGTTTTGGAAGCCGAACATTTCTTAGCCGTCACATCGGTCCACTGCGGTTTTTACTAACAAGCTCTCCTCCAGTTCTATTGAATACCTTTTTTTATTATTTGAAGTGTACATGTTAAAAGTCTTGCCTAAGATTGTATGTTATGTTGGTTACAGCTCATAGCCCATTTTAAACGTTCTGACTGTCAGAAAGCTGTACTGCAAGAAGAACATGATGCTTACTAAAGTCTATTCAAAGTACGCTAACCCATGCATTTAACAGGGCTAAATGCTACAGAAGGCAGCTTGGGGAATTCATTTCTGATATGTGTATGTTTTATTAAGTGTTTTTTTAACGTACCATGTAGTGGTTGCATCGATTTAAACAAGACCGGAAGGCAATCCGCTCCATTTTTGGGGGGTGGTTTTTAAATCTGGCAATCAATCTTTTTTGAGTACAGGAACAGTAATCAATATTCAGTCCATTACGACAAATGAAGCGAGTGTAGATGAAACAGAAGACGTCTTGGAAATATGGTTCATACAGTACTTTTGGTAGTTAACTCTTTGGGCAGATTTCCTTTGAAAAACGTTCTTGTATATGAATTAGCTAGAAAGAGTATTTATACATCTCACCGATCAATACTCAGCTTTATTACCTCATTTAAACTCATAGACAACCAATAGATTTAAAGCATTTCTTTAGCTTATAGTGCTCACTGACTACCTCTCAACAATAACGCCACCGCCATTTTTGTCTTTTGCTTTCTGCCATTTTTCGTTTGTCTTTTTTAATACATTTCTACTTTTGTTAGTTGGGTTGCATCTTGTAAGGAATTTTCTCTCTCACGCACACTCGTTATGTAATCTAATGTATATTTTAACCTTCTAATAAAAAACAGGTTGCTTTCTCGCAACTTTGAAAATCCAAAAATAATAAATATCCATAATATTAATAAAGTGAATATCATGGAGAGTATACAGTGACTGGAGAGGGATTTTCGTGGCTGGAGGAACGGTTGGGGAACACGGTCATTACATTAACACCGAACAGTGAAACTGTTGTAAATACTGAAGAACATTTTGAATGTTGCTCATGTTGTTACTAATTCATGCAAAAAAGGAATAAAAAAATTAATAAACAAAACCCATGATTAAAAAAGAAAACCTGTAATACATAGAGGTTACAGTATTCAGAATTGTACATTGCAGATCCTGTGTGACAGGGTTTCGACTTTCTTTCTCCTTTTTGTATCGTATGTGATTCTGAAACTGATAAAAAGTCATACGAGATTTATTTGTGGAAGTGGTTCTAATGTATTAAAGATGTTTCGTGTTTCTTTCTAACCAGACTACACCCTGGACTGAAAAGTCTTCCTTGTGGTAGTTATGTGTAATTTCGAACATGAATAAACTGTTTTCCTTTCATGATGATCGAATCTTTTGATATTGTCTTATTTGTGGCAGAGGCAAACTATTGTCGCTTTCCGAATTGTGCTGTATCGCTTTAAATATTTTGTTATTTATGTTGACAAATACGTTTTAAAACTTTTTATTTACAAAAACCCGTGATAAACATAAAGTGTGATTCATGATGATGATTATAAGCCATAGAATAAGATGATTTTAGAAGAACAGCAGCTACATTAATACATTTTTCTATTTCGTTTAGTATAAAAATTATTATGTTCACTTGGAAAAATACATCTTAACCATTTACTTCGCTTCCATGTGTTTTAATTCAATTTTTAACATAATTTGGAAAAATCGTATGTCAAAAATCTTAAGGTGGAACCGATGTTCATGATTAAATTAAGTCATACCAAAGGAACATCTTTGTTAACTGTTCGTCACGTGAAAATATTGTATTATGTTTAATTTAAATAATCTAACAACAATTAAGAAAGTATTCTGTGATATGAAATCAACCATACAGTTCTACATGAGTGTATCCATCAAAACCAAAAACTCGTTTTGCACAAATCCCTTTTAACTTTAACAAAGCAAGACATATTCTACTTTGACACGCTTGTTTTATATCAAGCATTTATGCAGTGCTTAACACAACACCCCACTTAACACGTAAGTGCTTGTGTCACATTGCTCAGACAATCATAAGGCAATATCTTCCACGCATTAGTATGTGTCTATGCAAACTGCACATGCGCGAGACAAAGCCACTAAGAAGAATCGACAGTCCCTTCAAAGAAATCTCGGCTTCCCCCGCAGGCTTGTTTTCTGTCAGAGAGAAAGAGTGAGATTTTACCATAGCGAGGGCTGCCGGGGCCAAATGAATTATTTGGTTTGATAGGGATCCATGGAACAGCTTGTGAGAAGCTATTCCATGTGGCACGGCGACATGTGACAAGATTGCATTAATAGTACTAATTGTTGCCTGAGCCCTTTGACAAATGCAACTAAATTAATAGCTTCCTTTAATTGGCCTGTTTGTAGATTCGCACTCCAGCCAAATAGCGGGATTATTCCACATAAACAGCATGAGCCCTACTTAAGCCTATATGGCATTGTGGAGAATGGATGAAAGGGAGGGAGTAGTGGTAGGTGTGCACTGCTGGGGTTTACATTGCATTTTGGGTTCGAATTTGGCTCAATTTTAACTATAAATAGCAGTTATATTAATGTGGTATTACTATTAATTCTCTTAAATGTAATTTTGTGTGCAAATCATGGAAGTTGGCGAGAGACAACATTCTTCACTATATGTTCTTTTGTTTTGTAGGAGAATGAAAGCCATCAAGGTCGAAGGTGAGGAAACAATATTTTCACAACTAGATGGCAAACAGAAGCATGGCAGCAAGGTAATGCACCAAAGTTTAAGGGTCAGTATTATTCTAAAGTAGTAATTTTTAATAAATTTTTTTTGGGACAAATGGCTAGAGACTCTTGAAGGTGTGAAAGAACCAATTGGTCTTAAGAAATGTTATAGATGTGTCTTATGATTTGAAGACACTGGCCTGTTTATCAAGGCTTCTTTAGACTTTTAGGGCTTTCGCAACATGGAAATGATTTCATAGATCTAGGATTATTTGCTTAAAGGACATGTTTTTGTTGTGATACTGGACCGAACCTTTTGGAGGAAGACTTTTGCTCCTGTCCAAGACAGGGTCTAAACCAGCAGGCTTGGAAAGATGTAAATTTTCGTGTGAATAAATTAGGTTGTTTTAAAATAATTCATTTTGAAATTAAAAAAATAACTTACTTCACTTCATTTAATATTAAGTAATTTACAATTTAAAGTAATTCCAACAACCAAGTTTTTCAGTGTAGCTTTTTAAACCACTCATTTATTTTGTTGTATTTAAATATGTATTTGAGTATCTCGCTTGCCATCTGGTCATACAGTATAAATAAAGTGTACACACTGAACAAAATAGATTGTTCGCATCTCTTAATTTGATCATGTACATCATACGTACATTTCCACATGATAAAATTAAATTGTTGTAACATAATTTCTCTTGAAATTTAAAAAGTACTGTTAAAACAAATTAATTTATTCACATGGACTAGATGTGCATTCCGGCAACCAATTTTTTCCATTGTACTTTTCTTCCGCAAACTGAGCAAACACATTCGCAAAGAATCCTTGTAAATGATTTCTGATAACAAGAAAACCAATAACAGACAAGCTAGAGAGTTAAAGATGAAGTCTAGCCAGCATCAATTTGAGCAAATTGCTAATTTAATACAATTAAAATACAAAAAATATACACGTCATTTTTACACTAGATACCAGCCAAACTTGAAGTCCAGGCCAGAGGCATGCATCCAACAAAAGCGTCTATATGCACGTATTCAACACATCATCGTCTCTTTGTGTCGTGTCTTTTTTCAGAGAATTGCATTCTGAGAGGCACGGCGATAAACAGTTTGACCTTCAGATCTTGTAGCCGGTAAACCTATTTAGCATTGCCTCAGTCAACAGCTCCCAGTGGTCAGTACCTCTAGTAATTAGAAAGGGCAGTACAAATCATATACAGACCTTGAATAATGAAAGCCAATTTACACAATTCCCCCTCTGATCCTTCCGAAATGATTTACCCGCCAATGTCAGCCATCAATAGCCTCATTTGTCGAAATGGCGTTTTTGTGTATTAACGTAATGCGGGGTTGGACTGCTATGAGAGGCTTTTTGTGTCTGTTTGCACTCATTTAAAGAAAATGAGTGTTTTTCTTCAAAATGAAAGCTGATTATTGGGGAAGAAACATGCTTGGAGTGGCACAGTAGCTTATTAGGCATAATGGATGGTGTTTTGGAACATGGCTGGTTAAAACGTTCGTATTACTTTTGTGTGAACCGCGAAAAGATCACGGAGTGTTCAACTTCAACCGTGTCAAATTTTAAACGGGCTGTCAAAAAAGTTAAGATGTGATTAAAGAAGGATGCCATGTCCTCCTCCAGTTCGAGATTTACACTTCCAAACGCATATTGAGATTTCACAGTGGAGGAAACTCGGGATGTCACAATGTGAGGTCCGAGCATCACTCTTTCTCCAGCGTTTGTCTCTCCTCCCTCCAAACTCTGGGCTGGAAAGGTGAGGACTTAATTGAACCTGGTTTGGAGGTTACTGCCGGAGCCGGCCTCACTCGCAGCAATTAACTGAAATGTCAGCCGCTTCTAATTCAAGTTATTCTGTCTGTCTGTGGTGGAAAGGGCTTCCTCCATGGGTCATTGGCTACCAATTTAAAATGGAAATTGACAACCATTTATTCCCATTTTCACCACAGACTCCTCTCAAATGAACAATGTCTTTTAACCCAGCCGGCGCAAGGAGAAAGTAGCTCGCAGGAGCTTTTATTTATTCATTTTACTTTTCTTGTTAATAATGGAGAATGCTGCGGTAATACAGCAAACAAAACCAAGCAGGCACAATAACATCATAATTCTCTGTTCCTCCGTAGCGGGCCAAATGTGTTTAAATCAGCAAAATCGAACCAAAAGACCTTTAATGTAAGCGAAGTTACATTTGTTAAAGACAATGTCTATTAGGATTGTATCTAAGGTTCATTAAAGACAACATTTCCCCTGTACGATTCAGCACGGAACGCATGCATCATTAAATATGGAAATCCTGAATTTTATTAGCAATCTGCTGGATCTGAGCTGACGCCAATTAAATTAAAAGAAGATATCATTTATTAGGCCCGAGTTCATATTCTGTTAAATATGAAATGTAATTTTCTTCTCTTATTGATTAATTGCTGGTTGTGCATTGTTCAAAGACCCATGTAACATTTCTGAGAAAGGACATTGTTTATTCATTAAAATTTTAAACCATTCTTTTTGCTCGATGCTCCTCGGCTGGAAACGAAAATGACTGTGATTTAAAACTATAAATTAATAAGCACATTTGAAAGTGTGAAGAAGAAAAAGCAAACCTCCTATTTTTCATTAGAGGCCTTTAACATTTTATCCACTCCACTGATGCTATTTTTTTCACGTCTGTCATGACCCACCCCCCTTTTTTTTTCACGAAATCACACTTATAATAACTGAGGTTCATTTCCAAAACAAATACTCATGGGATAGTGGGACATTGTAAGTTGCATTTTTAATGTTATATTATTATATTTATATAAAAAAAATTTTTTTAAGTGTATAGATATAGTTTTGCTTTTTAGAGAAGTTATATTATATTACTCTTATTTGAAAGCATGACTTTTACAATACAAACATTACAATTCTATTAAAAGCTGTAAAAGCATAATTTTGATCCCTTGCCCAATGTATTTTCATCATCTGTACATTTTTAAATGCCTACTTTGTAAGTGTGGTTACTTTATGCCTGGACAGATCTCCCCTTAACTTTTCCCACTGACACAATAAAAATATATACAGCAATAGCATAAAAGACTTTACCTGGGCCTTTCACCTGCCCACACGCGCACACTTCCAACAACCTACCCAGCGGACTGAACAAAGGGACGGCGAGGGCGAGCCGAGAGGAGATGTGTTGATTGGTTCTTGTTAAAGTATGATGTATGGCTCTCTCAAAAAGAACAGCTATCTGGAAGTCATTACAGTGGACTCTCTTATTCTCCATTCAAAGTGAACTCTACATTTTAAAGGAGAATGTCCAGCTCTTTAATATCTGAATATAAATGGAGTGGTTATTTTAAAATGAGCGTGTGATTTATTACGGATACTTTGTCAAATTAAGTATACTTTGGGAGTTGGACTGAGCTCTGAAGTTTGCCGCTGTAGTTCAATTCACGCTTTGCTCACTGTTGTATGGTGTCACAGGTTGATAAATGTGAAGGGGAAGATCCGGACTGTTGGAGAAGAAGGATGGGTTATGATCCCCGAGTTTCCCTCGATGACATTGGAGGAATGTCAAATATGGACATGTTTGGATAGCTGTGTGATCATGGCCAGGTGTGATTCCAGGTAGGATCTTTTCTATTTAGCTTTTGTTATTGTCATCCGAATGATTGTAGGTCATTGGGCACCGAATAGACTATTATAGAACAGTGTATTGCAATTCGTGATTAGCAAATCAATCAAAAAAGCATTTAAATGTGTATATTTAAAGGTGCGTGAGAGCGATTTCTTACCTTTTTGGGACGGTAGCACCAGACGTTGATCATTCGCGGAGCGAAGGGATCTGGAAGGCACTAACGTCTGAAATAGGTATGTAAACATCTTATGTTATTAATATTTTACAATGTATGTTATTTCTGTCTACATGTACCTTTCAAATGGACTTTGCCACCTATTGTAGCTTTAGACAAACTGCTCTACACTGAAAAAGAATTGTTGGAAATGTTACATTTTATCATAACTTTCTCATCAACTTTCTCATCAACTATTTTTTTAATTTTCAAGAAAAAAATTATGTTAAAAAGTTCAGTCATATTGAACTAATATACATGATAAAATTAAGTAATTCCAACACCCCAATTTTTAAGTGCAGTGTACAAATATGTCTTTGGCTTTGTAAGTGTCACAAAAGTTATATTAACTTAAACTTATTTTTACAAACTATTTAAATATTTAAAAAATTTATGTAAAGTCTAACGGTAAATTTCTCAAAAAATGTGCAATGAAAAAATATGATGAACATATGAAAATATGTTGTCACAGTTGTGTGTAAAATCCAACAAGGATGACAACAAATTAGAATACACAAAATGTTTTAATAACCATTTAGCAGGAACTGCTTCTACAAAGACGAGGATGGACAAAAATAAAGGAATAATGTGAGTTCATATTTAGTCCAGATAATTGACTTGATAGCTAATAGTTGAGGTGATTGCAGATGAGACCCAGGTCCATGGGGAAACAGTCCTAAAGGAACACGGGGAATGACAAAATCGTGACATATATGTTTGTGATAAAATCCAATATAATAAAAAATTCTAATAAAAATATTTGAGTTAATGATATTGACTTTATTTTTTACTTACATAAAAAACCTTTTAAAAGTAAATTTACTTAATGAGGAGAAGGGTGGGAAAAGAAAGGTTGGAATTTGAATTTTAAAAAATATACATTTATGAATTTTTATTTTATCCCTTTACTTCCTCCCTCTGATGGCTGTCTGTCAAGAGGGTTTAAACAAAAGATATTTATATTCATTTGAATGACACCAATTACAAATTCTGACATTTAACAATCAAACATTGTAAGTTATAGTTTTGAACGACTTGATAATGCCTATAAAATTAACATACTCAACTTTCCAATTAAAACTTTTGAGGTCTTAAACCCCACGTTTTTTTTTATTCTGAACTAATTATCGCATGTCACCGTCTCCTCATATTTGATTACAACGTAGAGATAGTTTCAACAAAACGCTTCAACAACAATTCATCTGTTATTTCACCTTAAGTAACAGTGTAATACGTGTTTCAGTACATGACACTAGTAAGTGTATAAGGGAGGGCTGGTAGTGTTCATCATTCTGGTGACTTGTGAGTGTTGGGCAGAGCTGTGAAGACCGATGACATGTAAACACAGACAAGTGTTCTTTTAAGATCTCAACAGAGGCTTGTCAGACAACATAACAAACCCTTTGTGCTCTTAAAGTGACATCACAGGCACATCGCTGAAATCTGACTTTTCCCCTCTGTCTCATATGTGCTTTTCTTCAATTGTTTAAAAATCTGACATTATTTATACACAAAAGTTCATATTCTTTTTTTAGCAAGCAAAACGTATAACGTGAACCATGTTGAAAAGAATTTTTGAATACCAGTACAGCACAAGGTGACCGTAGACTTTGATCATGGTTGATTTGATTATTAGTAGGTGAATAATGATTTATATTCAATATTGCTTCACATAATGCTATTGTATGGCTCTGAAGACCTGGAACATACACAAAAGTCACATGGATTTCATTTTTGACATAAATTTTCTGTTTATTTTTCAGACAATTATCCCTTAATTTAATTAACTGCAGTAAAAATGTAAAAATACATATAAAACAACTGTAATAATGTAATACAGAAGATTTCCTTATATTAGGACAGTAAATCATGTTTTATTTTCACAGATTTTTTGTGTAATTGTTTTCTCTGTTTAATATATATAAATATCTATCTGTCTGTCTGTCTGTCTGTCTGTCTGTCTGCATTTCGGTCTGTCTATCTATTTGTCTATCCGTCCATCTGTCCGTACATACATATACACCCATCATCTGAATTCCGCTGGCCTAAAATACCAAAAGTGCTAGAAGGGTGATAGTGTGTTCCTCGCTGTCAGTCACGTTTTTCTACATTGTAACAGAGAGACCTCGCGGTTGGATCCGTAGACTTGCCTTCCGAATTCCCCCCACGCTTCATTTATATTTCATATTTTCTGTTTCACATAGAATTAACAGCTGCAATTTGTTTTTGCCATCTGTAAGCGATTACTTGGACTTTATTTGGCTTTGTATCAATGGCATGTTTTTGTCTTCTCGTCTCTCTCGACAGGCAAAGCAGATCTCTGACAGGTGCTGAAGCTTTTGCTCAGGAGACTCAGAGAGTTGAGTTACTCCTGCATTATTCAAGTGAGCTTGGATAAACAAACAACGCTCCTCCGCCAGACAATGCGCTGTAACAAGGCATCGCTGTGTAGTACAGGCCCCTGTGCTGGATTCTGTACTCTCAGTTTTCCTTTTAAATCACTTTCTCTATGGATATCACAGCTTTCTCTTTTCCTTTCCGCGCCTTGCTCTCCTCCTTCAGTCATCAGGTAGCAATTTCACCTCTTTTTAATACCATCACAGCGATACGTGTCCTCTTCAGACACTCATTTGCTCGCTATCTCTCCATCTTTGGTGACCTTCTCTTTTTCCTTATCCACCGTTCCGCATCCTTCCTCCTACCTGACTTCCTCGCTTATAGAGCGCCGGTCTGCTTTTCACCATAATAACTTAACACTTCAGATCGCATTAGTCCGTGTCCCCACAACAAGGCAGCCTGACCTACGGAGTCAAAGAGCACACTCTTCCGTTTGCCTGTAGTAGCTATTTATCATGACAGCCCGGGGCCTGCTATGATTCAGTCCAGAATAAATCCAGATGAGAGTCGGCGAGTGTGACCTGCAGATGCACCTTTGCTGCAAATGTCACTTGATGTTCAACGCTGAACTGAGCATTTAGATCATAGTTTGAGCCGTTTTTGGAAATATATGAAACGGGATTTACATTGCATTTACAGGAGGCATCTGGTTTGGCTTTTTTCCAAAAAACTTACTCAACAGTGCATTTATTATTTTTTATATTTATTACAAAGTAAAGGAAGTAAACAAGTAGCAAGTTAAACGTTTTTTTGTTGACAATTATATACTGTTCACAGGTGTAGATGTGTAGTGTATTGTGTGAGGTTTTATTTGCATAAATTTTATTATGTGCATAAATTATTATTTTTCAATACAAGCCATTCCGTACCAAGTTAGAATTGCATTTTATTTAAGCTTTAAAGTCGAAAGTAGCACAAGAACAAACATAAATATTCAAAATAGGAATAATAATAAGTTAATCTTAAAAGTCATATACTGTAAAGCCCCAAAAAATATTGTTGGAAACAAATATTAATAAGGAGGAACCTAAAAGTCATATACAGAACATAACAAATATTATTATTTAAATGATTAGTAATTATAATAAGCTAATAAAAAAGAAATGTGAGCTGTACAACAAATATTTTTATTTAAAATAATAACCATTACATTGTTACTGATAATAGTAATAAAACCATGACTAGGACAAATAATATTGTTATTAATGATAGTAGAAAAAACAACAATAACAATAGTAATATTGTTAATAATAACAATGATAACCATTTAAGTTTTGTTTTCTATTTTGTTGTTAAATTCTTTTATTAAACAGCAAAATAATAAATATGTAATCTATTAAATCATAATAAATGCTCTGAATATTGTTTATTAGACAGTGTAAATGTGTAATACTGTTTATTAAGGGATTTTCTGTATTTCAATTGGACAGTCAATGATGAGACAACATTTATTTTGGATAACTTGACCAACTGAAAGATGTTAAAATCATCAGGGAAAAGCCCAAAACCTGAGTTCAAATAGAGAAACGAGTAAAGCCTAACACTTTATAGCAGCTGCTGCCAAACCCTGAGGAAGTCATTACTGGACCTGTGACCTCACTGGTGCGGCCCGTCCAACATGCCACCCACTGGCATGATGTCATACTTCACATGTCAGGCCTTATCAAAGCTCCGCTGGCCATTGGAGACGATCGAGCGGTGCGGCACAAACCAGGAGGACGCCATTATGACAAAGACAATGTGCTAATATCAAACACGCTGTAACTGACAACAGCGGCTTTACACTGGGCCCCGAGACACAATGTGTCAGGGACTTAACGGAGTGTGAGATAAAGTGCTAGGAGTTTCTGTTATCAAGTCATTTTTTGATAGTTACCACATGTTGGGATGTGCCGTATTCAAGGCATATTTGAGAAATTAGGAAGTTGCTTTGCTAGCGACATCAAGGGATCCCATTCCCATTGATTTGTGTAAATGATGAAGGTTGTGAAGTTGTGAAACCTGAAGTTTACCTAAATCTGTCTTTGTTTGTTGCTGCACAGTATGTGTATTAAACTTTTCCATGTTTAATTACTATACGTTTTCATTGTATATAAAAGTTGTGCATTGGTTGAAAAAATATTTAATATATATTTACATAATGTTGTTTATGAATATAAATATATAAATACCAAAAGTGAACTTAAGTAAACTTCAAAATTTTTGAGTTGAATAAATTATAATTTGTGTTGAACTTAAAAAAACATTATCAAGTTTGAATGATGTGTATCAAACTGTTTTATTATGTGTACTTAAAAAATACTTCATATAATTATGACACACAATTATAAAATTAAACACTTATATTAACATTGAATATATTTTTCCAGTGGAAAATATGAAAATAATTGAGAAAAAATATGCAACAGATAATTTCTCCTAAATTAAAAGAAAATTTTATTTAAAAAAGAATATTTACTTAATTTGTAAGCTTCTCAATTTACAATGAAAATTATTTCATATGAAAACAGCAAGATTTTATTTAGATTTTATTAAGGTTTTAATTGGGGTTTCTTGGCGAATTGCCTGCACCCATACCTGCATGCCACACCCATACCTTCCATATCCATACCTACATCTATGAAAGATGTACTTTGAAGTATATCAGTTTAACACCAAATTTTGATATTGAATGCCTACATTTAACGAACAACCTTTTTTTATTAATTCAAATCGTTCAGCACAAGTTGTCCACAAAAATATCCACGGACACACTTGACTACCCACCTTTCCTCTTTTATCTCACTCTCTGTGTCCAAATGCTTTCCAGTGTGTTCTGATACACATGTCTACATGTGACTGCCAGGTTCCCAGGGGTAATGGAGTGGGGTCCAGGGTCTGCCAGTCCTGAATTCAATATTTAAACTCATTTGTAGTCAATGTCATCACCCCTGCTTGTGCAGCGGTGCAGAGCTGCATAAAGACCTCAGAACCAGTGCTACTTACCAAAGAATCAGTTAAAGACATCATCTACATATACCGGCTTACAATTGACATAATTTATTTTATGGTGAAAGTTCCTACCCCTAGAAGTAAACATAATAAACCTTTCTTCACTTATAGATTTTCTATGTTATGTTTGGATTAAAGAAAAATGTTTTCTTTTTTATATTCTGCAAAACAAAGGATAGACATTTTTGTCATAGGTACCAAATAATGTTTTCAAAATGTAATTTAGACATTTTATTTTGTACATGTACATGCTTTAGTGTAAAGTTCTAAAAGTGTACAGAATATTACTGAGGTTATATAAATAATATTGTGAATAAAATCTATAAAAATAATTAATAACAGATTGTAAACCATTTCATGTTTCATTGCATGTGCTTTAGAGTACCTGAAACATCATATTTTGGATCATATGTTGTTATATTGTTCTTCCAAAATATGTTTACCAACTAGTTTACTGCTAACAAAATAAATAAAATGTATCATGGACAAAAATAATAATCATTAATAATAATGAAAATAATAACAGCAATAATAATAGTGCCACTACTACTACAACTACTACTACTACTACTACTACTACTAATAATAATAATAATAATAATAATAATAATAATAATAATAATAACAGCTTTAATAATAGTGCCACTACTCACACTACTACTACTACTACTACTACTACTACTACTACTACTACTACTACTACTACTACTACTACTAACAATAATAATACAAAATGATTATATTCTCCAAATCAATATAAAATGAGTAAATAACTAAATCAATCAGATATTTAGAAGTATAGTTCGAACCAGAATTTTGTTTAGTTTGTTTAGTCATTAAACAAAACGGTACACAATACGTTTATTTGATTAATTTCTTTTTTATCAGTCAAACCAAACTTGGTTTGTTTCTTTTGTGTTTGTTTGATCCCACTGAAAACCTCCCTTTGTCCATGTTATTAAAGTGGTGAAAACTGCTCTAGCAAAATCCATGATTCTGTGTTCATGTATTGCAGCTGTGCATTTTTATGGATGTTTTCGTTTGTATAAATATGTATGTATGTATGTATGTGTGTAGGTATGTGTGTGTGTTGTTATATCCAGGTCTCACGGGGTCCGTCTGTTTCCTGGTGGCGTCTGGGACTTCAGGTTGTTCAGGCTCCAGGATCAAGTTCCCTCTGTAGACATTGTCACTTGCATGGATTTGGTTAATTCATCTCGCTAATGGCAGGCAGGTTGAGTGCGGCTATCTTCTCTTTTTCTCGTATGGTTCTTTATGTTATTTCCAGTTTCCAGTTGCACAACCCCTGAAAAGTGTCATTTAAAGCTGTTTGTGTATTTTATGCCCAATAATGGTCAAACTGTACATAAATAGGGTCTTTCACCAAAAACATTGCTGCATGAAATGATGTGAATAAAAAATTCATGAATGTGAAAAAACCTTGTCAGCACGCAGGATCAATTTTGCCTTGCAAATAGTTGCAAATAGTCTTAAAAGACTTATTAAAAGTCTTAAAATTTTGAAAGGGAGGAGCACCATCTGTTATATCTAAAAACTGGAAATTCGCTTGACACTTTCTCAAGAGATTAACTACCAAAATGTGTAGCTGAATCTATTGCCTTGACGGCTGGAATATTTGTGGTTGAAGATATTCTGTACATTTGCACTTGAAAGATTTTGTGAAAAACTAAGAGAAACTGTTAAAAGCTCCAGATTTAAGTCCAGTTGGAAAGTTTGCCTTGTCTATTTCTTTGGAGTTATGTTTTCACAGTTCAGTTTACCCATATACTTTCTCAAAGGAGTGTATATGCTTTGATAAGAAAAAAGATCCTTTCATCGTGTGCAAGATACAAGGATAATGTCACCTATCAACATTTTTAATCCAATTTAACAATACATTTGCATTAGGTTTAAATCTAAGATTGGGATTTTAATAGTAGGATTGTACGACAAAGTAACTATTATCACAACTATAATTTATTCCCCCGTGTGGTTTTAAAACCAGTCTATGTCTCTAACCCTGACATTAAGGAAGATATTTGGAGTAATGTCTCAGTGGGTTTTGTGTTCATACATTGAAAGTCAATGGTGGCCAGTGTTGTTTGGTATCTCATATCCTTCAAAGTATCTTATTTTGTGTTTAGCAAGTTTGAGATAATCAACATATTGAATTATAATTATAATTACTTTTTTAATACAAAACAGCAAATTAATTGATAACTTAACTACCTGAAAAAGAAGATCTTTACCCAAAAATAACTGTTCTGCCATAATTTTTTCACTTGATTGTGGTTCAAAGCCTGTCTATTTCTTCTGTAAGACATAACTCCTGACTCCAAAACCTTACTCTTTTTCTGTAAACCATAAAAAGATATTTTGAAAAATGTCTCTGTGCTTTTGTTCCACGCAATGAAATTTAATAGTGGCCAATGTTGTTTGGTCACACACACTCTATCTTTTTACAGAAGAAAGGAGGTCATGCAGTTCAGTCATGAGAACAAAATATTTTTGCAGAAGAAAGCAAAATCATGCCGATTTAGAATGACGTACGTTTCCTTAACAGATTTAAAACAAAATAATTGTATACGTTTTTCCTTCGGCTCAGGCTTTCAGTGCATTCAACAGAGTAAATCCAAACCTGGAGTTTTTCAGTAAGTTTAACTGTTAAAGGCTCCAGGTTTAAGCCGGTAATTTTCCTTCAAAGAGGCCTGTTCCCAGAGGAGACCCTCACTCAATGACCTCGTGCTTGAGTCCATCACTGCAGAAGGTCGTCGCCACACAAATGAAGAACATGAGAAGTGGTCCGGGGTCTAATCAAGTCCTTCGGCTGTGCTCGCTGGGAGCAATTAAGGCTCCTCTGCTGCTCAGATTCCACCTAAGTAACCAGATACGCTCCATCGACATTATGAATCAAAAGGGTTTTATGAGATGGATAAAAGAGTCGGTCTCTCCGACCTCATAGACCTTTTTAAGGTCTTGAAAGCGTGTGAATATTGTGCTTTTTGTTAAACGCATGTTCATTGGCCGAGTCGTAAAACGTAAGTATTACTGATGCGAGCTCGACACAGGTGGACCATGCCACGTGATGGTATATAAAGTGACAGGACTATGCAGATAACATCTGCAGATATTGACTGGTGCCTCTTACACGTATGCCTTGTAAGCCTCTCTGTTTCTCTCAATCTCGGGTTCACCACAGAAATTCATTACCATCATGGAGCGTCTGACACAAATGAAGTCCTGGCACTTTCAGCCTACCTTCTCAAACCAAAATACTTCATCATCAGCCATCTTAGATTTGTTTCCCTGTCAGGGAGCCAGGGCTGACTGGAGAGGAGGGCCCGAAGGAAAATAACAAATGAGATCTCTTTAATATCTCAGTCGTTTCTCCTAGACACCCCTGAGATTTGCAAACAGTGAATCGAGATGGAATGTAGTGCATGACGTAGTTTCAACAGTGTTTCAATGCATGCTAAGTTTGTGCTCATTTTATACCTGAAATGAATGTTGGTAACTGGACAATGGCAGCACCCATTGATTTCTTTGACTGAACACAAAACCAATGCAAGTCAAAGGGGAGCGTTCTTGTTACCGACATTTTTCAAAATAACTTATTTTGTGTTCTGCAGTAAAAAGAAAGTAATACAGGTTTGAAATGACATGATGGTGTGTAACGTCATTTGGTGGTGACCAACATTCTTCAAAATATCTTTTTTTGTGTTCTGCAGAAAAGAGAAAGTCATGTATGTATGAAATGACATGATGGTGAGTAACTTTGTGTTTGGTTAAAAACAATCTTAAAATATCTAAATATATTCTTTTTTGTTCTGAAGGAGAAAGAAAGTCATACAGGTTTGAAATGAAATACTGGCGAGTAATGTCCTTGTTCGGTCAATTACATTCCTCAAAATATCTTCTTTTGTGTTCTGCAGAAGAAAGTCATACAGGTCCATAATAACATGATGGTGAGTAACGTCATTGTTTGGTAACTAACATTCCTCAAAATATCTTCTTTTGTGTTCTGTAGAATACAAGACAGTCATCCTCGCTTAAAATTACATGATAATTAGCAACTTTGTTTTTGATTACCAACGTTTTTCAAAATATCTTCTTTTGTGTTCTGAAGGAGAAAGATTTTCATACAGGTTTGAATAGAGATCCTGGCAAGTAATGTCTTTTTTTGGTCACGAATATTCCTCAAAATATCTTCTTTTGTGTTCTTCAGAATACAAGACAGTCATCCTGGCTTAAAATTACATGATAGTTTGTAACTTTGTTTTTGATTACCAACGTTCTTCAAAATATCTTCTTTTGTGTTCTGAAGGAAAAAGAATGCAATACAGGTTTGAAGTGATATTCTGGCAAGTAACGTCCTTGTTTGGTCACCAACATTCCTCAAAAATCTTCTTTTGTGTTCTGCACGAGAAGGAAAGTCATACGCGTCAAAATAATATGATGGTGAGTAACTTTTTTTTTGGTTACAAACATTATTTAAAATATCATCTTTTGGGTTCTGGAGGAGATAGAAAGTCACACAGGATTAAAAGATTTTTGTTCAGGGTGAACTCTCTTAAGCGATACCAACAAAACATACCAACATCGTACAGTAAAGGAACAAGAGAGGCAAATAATTAATATTTTAAAAACTACCGAAAGCAATGGATCTCGCCTCTACAGGTGGTGAAAATGAATAGCAGGGATTGTCAAAAATAATGGCAGATCCTTTCACAAATCGCATCTGATTTCCTCTCACGCGGTCGTTCCTCATGTATCTTTACAGGCATCTGCTATTTAAATAAAAGCATTCCTATAGTATCCGTGTGGTCCCGCTCACAGACATCAGAGGACAAATCGGGGACATCCATCATGAAAGGGGAAATTAGATATAGAGGAAACTCTACATTCAATATGTAGCAGCATGATAAATTCCCAAATAAACACGACACAATTAATCCTCAATCAACAGAACATTAATGTACTAGTCAATTACTAATTGAAGTCCACGTGTCTAGGACGTATCTTTATTCTGACACCGAACGCAGCTCTGTCTTCCCTTCTCCCTCACATCCCTTCCCCCTTCTTCAGAGGAGCGACAGATCACCTCAGACTTGAGGAGACGAGAAATATGAACGACATAGTGGGTCATACTAGCAGCCCCTCATTAAGGATAGAAGACGTCGGCTGCAGGAGGTTAATGGTCTCATGTCCCCGGGCTTAGAAAGGAAAAGAGAAAGAATAGAAGATTGGAATGTGAACATTGAGCTTGAACAGCACACTAATACCTAAATTCATATTACCTTGTGTGGATACTACAGAATGGCAAATATCTTAATATGCAGGTGTATACATAAGGTGTACAATAATCCTTTATAACTATGACTTAATAACTCCCTTTCAGTTCTTTAAAAAATATATTCATTGAAATGCGATTATGATGTCTATATAAGATGTATATTGCTATTGTAGTTATTTAAATGACTTCAGCAGGTTAACATACAGTACTGTACAAAAGTCTTGGGCAATACTCTAGTTTAGAGTATTGGCTCATTAGAAATGTAAGTTTATGTTTCTTAACATTCATTTCGCCACTATTTGTTAAATCCAAGCTAGATTTTTCTATGCAGAAGATGTGTGACACTAGCTTGTTCTTTACACAGAGACCTGGTGCCGTCGTTTATTTCATCTTACTTGATAAAAAGAGAGAAACAACTTAAACAGATCCAACCCAGAAGACTCGTGTTAATGTCTTCAAGATGTTTCAAGACACCTTCCTACAGAACTACAGCAATGAAATGATCACTGGATTTTTACAAATAATGGCAAAATGAATGTTTAGATGTGTCAACTCATTTTTTCTAATAACACGTTACAGGACATGTTGGAAATACTAACTCAAACCAACAAAAGTACGACGTTTGAGTTTAGCACGGTATTGTGTGTCTTCTGAACTAAAGGTTTAATCTGTGAGAGAAAGAGATTCAGTTTTATAATGATCAATATGTTGCGTGTCCATGGCAACATTCAAATCAAAGCTCTAAAAATGGCCACACGTTAATAATGTCAATCAGGGATGTGTCATGTCGACTTCTTCAACATGATGGCATTTGTAAGTCCCCATGAGGTCGATATTTTTAGCCTTTAAATCTTACCTTTGATCAAATTACCAATAAATAAAAAAACAAGTCTATACTAATAAATTTTAAACAACTTGAACGTAACCTTAGCTTCATTTGGCATATACACACAGATAAATTTGCAACCAAGCTCCGCTTCCTCTCATATACTGCTAAAAATTGAAAGTGAAAATGAGAGCTGACACGATCATTTCAACCCAAATCTTAACAACATTCTTACATAACAAAAACTCAAACTGCTGAGTTTAAAACTATGTTTGGCAAACTTCCGTATTATGGAGAAAATTCTGTAATGATTTATAATTTTTCACAATTTTAAAGCGTGTTAAAACACCATATTTACATAAAAACAACATTTTAAACAAGATTTTCACCAAAAGGTGCTCTAAAATATTATTATGCAAATAATTTCCTTTTGTTTTTGGATGAGCTGTCCCTTTAATGAAGCATACCTTATTTGAAAACAAGTGCTCAGTTAAATGCTACTTAGAATAAAAATATCACCTTTACTTTCAATTTTTTTTATTAGACAGTTTTAACACATTTATTATAGACAGAGCACTTCAGATCATTCAACAACCAGAGCATAAAACTATTACAGAGTTTCTAGTTCATCAATACCATCACTAAGTAAATAGCACAAATTTCTATATTTACATGTAAATATTGCTATTACCTTGACATGTCATGTGAAATGAATTACCATGTAGATTAAGGATTACAAATTAGTCTCATGAATAGTTGATTGCATGGAGGATATGAGGAAGGCCAAGGGTCTTTCATTAACCCAGCACTAACGAAGAGTGAGTCTGCTCACCCTAATGAGAAAATGTCTATCACCCTTGAACTCTATTCCTACAGCATTGGAAGTGTTATATTTAGCTCATGTGAAAGAAGAATATGTGTTGTTAGTAACAGGTGTGAATGTTGTTTGCAAAGTCGATGGAAGATATATGTCATGAGCGAAGCAATTAACATCTGACAGTAAAGATACTATTTTCTTCTTTGCTTTAAAAAATATGATGTACTGGTTACCACAGTTAATGTTGAGATGTGAATGCAGAATAACTTTTGTGTTTTAATGCATGATTTTGGTATACGTTGCCTTTATTTGTGCAATGTGTAGCTGATTTACAATGGATCAGTATTGTGGAAACATTTGCTAGTAGACTTATTCAACAAATTGAGTGTAGTTTTTTTATTGTAACTTTTTTTAACTAAAAGTGCAGCATATTGCAACAAATGATTTCTTTATGTCAAACATGCAAATAATCATACTTGTGTGTTAAGAAAAAACAACAGCATAGTTTAAATGCATGGTTTTTATGATATTAAAGGGATAGTTCTATCCAAAATGAACGTTTCGTCATCAATTACACACCCTCTGGTTATTCCAAACCTATACAGCTTTCTTTCTTCTACAGAACACAAAAGAAAATATTTGGAAAAATGTTGGTTACCAAAAAACATTGGTGCTATTGACCTCTATTGTATGCACACAAATGCAAAATCAATGCAAGTCAGTGGGGGTCAGTGGTTTTCCCTTGCCAACATTCTTAAAAATATATATTTTGTGTTTTAATAGAGGAAATAAAGTTATAATGGTTTGGCTTAAGTTAATATAGACTGTGGCTCTTCACCGCTGGTATGTGTTAAGTGCTTGTATTATACGACAAATAAACACTTGAATCTTCTATTTGGAGGAAAACCAGACAAACTAACACAAATGGTAGTGTGCACATAGCAATTAGCCAATGAAGTCAATGAGAGTCAGTTTTAGTGATTAACATGCATTCAATTTCATGTAATCTCTGTGTGCGCCGCCTCCTGAGAGAACCGTCACTCGACAAAGGACAAGAATAGAATTACAGTGATGGAGTCAAACAAAGAGAGTGAGAGGGAAAAGAAGTGTAGGAACGCATATATGATTGTGTGTGTGTATGGCGGGCTATCACATGAAAACTGTCAGCAGTGTCTTTATATAAAGCAGAATTTTTTGCAATAGTCGGACTATTGCTGTTCATGTGCTAAAAGATGGCTTTGATTTCATTTTATCACATGGATAACACGTTAACAATCGCATAACACTTAGCATTGTGTTACAAGAATGGTTACGTTAAAATGGTTAAAAATCAAATTTAGCTCAATTGTTACTCATTTATTTGGAACCAAATGCGAGTTTTTGGTAATAGAAAAACACATTATCTTTAAACTACATTTTGTATATAATTTCTTTTATATTTATTGTAATTATTACACACAGTCAAAGTCGAAACCTCTATGAGGCGATAGGCCCAAATCCCTTTATAAATAAGAAACGGTTCATGTCAACAGCACAGTCTGAAACTTGCGGCTGTTCATCCTTCCTGCAGTGAGAATGCATTCAGGAACAAAGGATGAGGAGAGCAGAGCAAGATGCAGAATAAAAATACTTCACAGCTGGATACTACACAGTTTCACCTTCCATAAGAGCCACGACTTGACAGATGACGGTTTAAGTAAAAACACTTTTTTTTGTTATTGGGACGACTTACTGTACAGGTTTCTCAAACTTTGATAACTTTGTTCAGGATTTATCGTTTTACTTAAACAAAAAATTAAGTGATACCTAATCCAAAATTTACATCCTGTTATCATTTACTCAAACTCTTGACATTCCACAACTTTAAGACTTTATGACTTGAAATTTTTTAAGAGAGTGGGGAACTGGCAACGTTTCAGATGCATTGTTTTAGTGTTCATGCAATAGAGCGAAAACTCTTTCTTTAGATACATTTTTTGGTTTCTTGGTATGACCATAATTCTTCTGCAGAAAGCAAAAAAGATATTTAAAAAAGCTGAGAACTTGCACCTATGTACTTGCATAGTTTTGTATTCATACGATAGAGGGTGTCACTGTTGTTCAATAACAAACATTCTTCAAAATATATTCTTTGGTGTTCTATATTTCCAGAGTTGTGTAGCTAGTAAGAAGGTTCCTTTTAACAGACGAAAATGTTTTGGTCCTTGTGCTACTGTATACAGTAATTTGTCTTTCCAAATTAAAGTTTTTTTAGTTAAATGTCTTTGTTTAAAGGATCGCTTGCTTGTGTTTGAGTTTACAATGATGAGTATTTTCTGTACCGCACAGCTGCCCAAGTCACAGTTCCAAAGTAGATTTCACAACACTGTCTTTAAGGTCAAAGTATATAAAAAAAGTGTAACCTATTTAGAAGCAGAAGTGAGATTAGATTTGATTATCTGTGTGGAACCGGCGCTGTGTGGTTTCGAGCGTTATTTCAGCTGGAGTGTCACAACAATGCAAGACTTCAGAATGGAAGAAATAAACCGTCTACCCGCTAAAATGCCATCCGCGCTCACGTCTGTCACAAGACTCGCTGTAAACACTTTCTCACTGCATGTTTCATCACCAGTAAATACACCACTAAGTCACAGACTGAGGAGAGGGATCGAGAGAGTGCGAGAGAGGAAGACAGCGAAACATGAATGTGTTGACTTGTCATGAGCATCATCGTCTGTCTGTTGACTGGGTGTTGTGCCACCGGCTGCCATCTTAGTTTCCGTGCCCATGAACTGCAGGTCGTGAGAATCTCAGTGTTGTTGGTGTGATGGTGAGGCATTTGACAGATTCCCATTCATGCAAATATCAAAAGGCCTAATTCATGAAATATATTTTGGTAAATACTGCCGATGTCATGTATTCTGAAGATCAGGTCTGAAGGAAAAATGTCTTTCATCACAGAACACAAAAAGAGATATTTTGAAGAATGTTAGTAGTGGGATGTTGCAAGTGAATGGTTACCAGTTACCAACTTTCTTTGAAATATTTTCACCTGGTGTGTTCTTCAGACAAATGAAAGTCATACTTCGTCCCAAGATGTGGTTACACTATATTGGATAAATCGCTGCAAACTATTTCCTAATCTGATGCGGACAAAATCGAGCATGGTAAAAACATCCCCGACATGAACTCACAAGCGAAGCCGACGCATGCAAGCAGAGTTTGTTCAGGAGGAAATCCCAATTATTATATCCTCGGAAAATTCAAAAGCCAATCTTTATCCCCAAGGCTCCAAAGAATGAAATTTGACTTTAAAGACTTGGAGGCTTCCAGAGATACAATTAAAGATGACACTGTAATTACAGCACGAGAGAAAAAGCCAGAGCGGAGTACACTGAGGTGGTGGGTGGATGAATAAAAGCGTGAGTAGAGAGAGATGGAAAGGTTAAAGAGAGGTAGAGGAAGCAGAAAAGAAGTAAAATGCAAATCAAAGCAGGCGATGGTTTGATAAAGTAATCGGCGCTCCAGGAACAAGCAGCAGACCCCGGTGTCAGCTCTTACCGATTCAACCGAGCTCCCACGGACACCGCCAGCATCAGATTTACAAATTGAAAATCATTAATAATTCTAACCAGGATGTGATAAATCTGAAATCACTCTCGATGAACCTGGACACACTTCCATAAATCAAAAAGATTACTTGGGAATTTTTAAAAATCTGACGTCAAAGTGTCAGGCTTACTAATGGTTTTTGTAGATCTCTCACAGTGATACGCTATTAATCTGCGATACATTTGAAATATGTCACCCGGCCGATATGTGATCTCTCTAATATCAGCAGCAGGCTGCTTTACGCTCAAAACACGGCGAGAGAGAAGGACGGAGGGTGGGCGAGGAGTGAAAGAGAGATGGAGGTGAAAATGTGTGTTGCACAGACTAATGAGACCTTGTTGGGTGCAGAATGTTCCGGTTAGGTTGAATCAGGCTGCGAATATCTGAATCTGTGGCATGTCTAACTAAAATACCAAAATCTGCCATCATTTACTCACCCTCTTGTCATTTGAAACCGGCACTGTAAAACAATCATGTGGCTTAGGAAATATCACTAAAATAAACAATTATATTCACTTTTAAAAGCAATAAACAACAATGCAATTTAACAACCAAGTTTTTTTCAGTGGACATATTAAAATAACTGATTAAAAATCCAGCATTTTCTCTTAAATTTGCAATATTTTAAAAAGTTTATGTAATTGAAAAATAATATTAATTTATCAAATATTTATTTTTAATGTACACCTAGTATTTTTGGTGAATTCAACTAGCAATATTTGAGTTAATCAATTTTAATAATTAATTTGCTCATTTTTACAGACATGTATGTATATACAAAGTAGACGACACTTAAACAGATATACACAACATTAAAAAGAATATTTAATTTATTTGAAAGTTTTAAAATTAACTTATTGAGTGAAAATTGTCTCACATAACATAAAGACGTTAAAATTTCTTTTTTGAGTGTGTATGACTTTTTATTGCAGAATTCAAAGGAAGATATCTTGTAGAAATGGCTCCTTTTCCTTCGTATTGGATGAAAACAAAACCAATGCAAGTGAATGGGTGCCAGTTACCGACCTTGTCCAAAATCTTCTCTAAATTCTCTAAATAAGCTCTAAATGCACTTTGTTGAAAAGAAAAGAAAAGAATGAGATGCAATTCAATATATACATGGGATGCTACACTCAAATGGATCAAAGCGAGGCCTAAATATAGAATGTTAGAATCAGATTCAGATTAGTGTCAGAGGTCCACTTTCAAAAATGCATACAAGCAAAGTAATCTTGAGGTCGACTCTAAAAGCACTTATTTCATCTGAGCTCTTCTTGCACAGCACTTCTTTGGGTTATAGATAATACACACTTTAGCAGAGGCACTGTGTTTTGCTCCTCTGAGCCGGATTCTAAGCCTCAGAGTCACCATTGTGCTCACCGTGATATCTTCTCCTACAAGAACAGGGCACCGGTGCAATCTGAATGTCATTCCTTCTCAAACCTCTTCTTTCATCGTGAACCACGGCTGAAAGAATCAATTAATCTACCACCTCTTGCTCTCATCTCATATCCCCCACACACAAGTTTCATCCTCTCCTATTTCTTCTTCTGCTGTTTGATTACAGACATTCGAAGGTAGCTGGGTCATTTCTGTTATGCAATATGCTTTCAAAAAGCCATCATGAATTGTTTAATACTTTTTTAAAGTATTGTAATATACAATTTTAAAGTACATGCAATACTTTATACTTATTTGGAATGCTTCTTACTTTTTTCAAATTATATTTGTTTGTGAACATTCGATTTTTTTCATAGTAAATATTGCCATGTATATGCTGTACTGTATGTGATCTCACATGTTTTTATTCTCTTTTTATGGAACAGGTGCTCAGCTAACCTGGCTTGCAGTTTTACTTTTTGTTTGCAGATATATTCTATCTTGATGTTAAAATATCTGTGATAAAAACAATTATATTAGTCTGTTTATGTTAATCAGATTTGATCCTTTTTGTAGGCCCATTTTAAAGCATTTTTACTAAAACGAGTAAAAATAAAAGTTGCATATACAGAGTTCATCTGCAAATACAGAAGTTTTTCATATTTTGTACTGTGAATTCCAAGTTAAATCATTCAAACTGCAGTTGAGTTGTTTTATGTCAAGTAATATTAACAGATAATCAGCTAACATATTTCAACACAATGAAAATATGTAAAAATATGTAAAATTATTTTTTAATAATAAAAAGCACTATAATAATATACAAATATTATAATAATGATATGCCAATAATTAAAACAAGGTTTTATTGCACATTTTTTCAAATGTGTATCCATCTAGTGTACCTTTGACAAAAGCTAGTATCTAATGACATCATTTTATTAAAGACTTCACTTAGCAAAGTCTGTTTTAATTGTGTGCTCCCTAATGTTAATGCTTGGTTTTTGTCAAGCCGTAAAATTATTTGAATATAAAAAATATATAGATATAAATATATCTATATAACATAAACAGTTTAATATTCTTTCAACAAACTTTCTAAACTGTGCGCTGAAAATCAGCATTACATGTATTCTAGTAAAGAAGGATCTAAGCATTCACATAGAAATCTTTCTGTGGATGCCATAAAGAAAACCCAAAAATCTATTTAAGTTACAGACCTCACAAACCAGCGGTCCAATCATGTATGTTGTGAATCCTCTTTTCTCAGGATCTTTCTTGTTTTTGTAGTGAGAGGACAGGCTTACATGCATTCTGATTCTTCCCAGTCTAATGTCGCTATTAATTGGCTTTTTCTATCATTACCTTCAAAAATCAAAAACTAAGCACCGAAAACCTACCAAAGACCCCTCCTCCTTCCTAATACATGCTGGGAATAATTAGCATTGGGTTTAATTGGCTCAAAAAACTCAAATCCACTTCTGAATTGTAGTTTTTGGGTTTTTTTGATGCAGACGCCGACGAGTTCCCCAGACGATCACCTTAAAAGTGAAGTATTTGTTTGATTGCCTCTCAGTGGAGTATACAGAAGCCTCTGCAACAATGCAGGTGCGCTTTTCATGTGAAAATCACTCTCTCATGATTCAGAGCCGTGCATCTCTTCTTACTTTCCTCCTTTCTTCCAGTCGAGACGAAGAACGAAAAAGAGAAAGGGGTGGAGTTTCGCAAGGCGACGGAAACAAAACTCAGTCTTTGACAGTGACATCAAAGGAGATGGCTTCTTTTGTGTTGGGAGAAGAGGTGCGTTTGAAGTGCTCTCCTGGAAATACTGGAGTGCGGGAACGAGTTCATTGTTACCCGGCTCTGCCGATGATTATCTTCCATAGGCACAGAGCAGTGAAGGGGCCTGTCAGACAGTCAGACAAGTAATGATCTATACAACCCATGCCGAGTTTTCACTCGCGCGGCAAGGCCCAGACACGTTCAACATGCTTCTCATTCAGAGATTCCCGATAGTAATAGGATCGGAAATACCTTGTCATTATCCTTCCTGCTTTTTCGACCAATGCTTGTTAAAGCACGAGGTGTAATTTTGACAACCAGGGCATTTAGTTTGCGCATTGTGCTATTAGTTATACAAACGCGGGGCGTTTTTGTGTATACGCCTGAAATTATACACTGTGTGTATGTAAAATCAAGGCCCATTCACCCGGCGAGCTCACTCACAGCGGATGAATTTGCAGGGCTTTGGGAAGAAAGAATCACTGTTGCCTGTGCTATTATTGTACATGTGCAGGCAGTCTATAGCGCTGCCTGTAAAATCTTTGCGAGAGGGTCATTAAGGATATTTCATTATCTCCATATTGCCAAGGTCAGGTTGTCCATATATCCAGTTTACAGCTGCTGTGGGAATATGCTGCAAGTGTAGTATAATAGACCAGAAAATGTCCACACCAGAGTGATGGGAAATCAATATCGGGGCCCAGCTCATCAATATAAACCCCATTTTCACAAGCAGGAAGAAGGCACTCAAGAAAAAAAGCAAGGAAAAATAAATTGAATCAAAGAGAAGAAAATATAATAAAATAACAGGGCAGCGCTCATAATGTGCTTTCTCGTCGCTGTGTTATGTTCTGGGAGCGAGTCATCATATGAGAGGAGTTGGGAAACCAGGTTTGGGTTGATTTTGCTGTAATCCACCCGTGCCGGACGGAGCCGGTCGTAAATGTTACGCTACACATGTGTAAGTGTGTTAAAGAAAGCGAGAACATGGGTCGTGACAACGAGTGTTGTTAAAGTGACACCTGCCTCTGGCCTGATTCCTACAGCTGCTCTCATGGGTTATTATGACATCTGACGTGTAATCGATTCATTTTGAAACGGAAAACGCCATACATACTGGACAAAGCTACAAAAGAAATGAATTCAATGGATAACATAAGAATGTGATTTGAAGGAATGTTATGGAAAGCCTGCAAGAAAATATAAATATTATATGAAAGGGTGAATTCACACAAAAACTGAAATCCTTTTCTCTGCAAAAGGAAATATTTATTACTATATTACTATATAATATATAATATTACTTTTAGATTTGTTGCAAATCTGTATAAATGCCATGTGTTCGGATAAACAGAAAGATATTGGGAAGAATAATTGTATCAGTCACAGATCTTGGACTCCATTAACTATTCTGGTAGAAAACAATAACTTTACACTTACTATTGTTCTGTTAAACACAACATGAGATCATTTAAGGAATTTCGGACAGGCAAAAATCCTTTTTTACTCTTATTTTATTTTATTCATTTTACATTATTCTGATAATCAATGGGTAGCAATAACTGTTTGCTTACAAGCATTCAATCAAATATCTTTCTCTGTATTTTACCAAACAAAGGAAATTACAAGAGAGTGATCGAATAAGGACAGAATTTTCTGTCTTCTGTATTTCTTTTCAAGCACTTAAACAGAAATATGACATGCACATAATCCCTTTCTGAATGTCTTGTCTCCAGTGATCTCTAGTGTGGTGTCTCGTGATACTAAGTCCAGTGTCCTGAGTCTCCAAGTTTGTGTGTATGGTCCTCCTTCCATGTTTGGTGTGTCTGCATCTCCATCGCTATCCGCAGAGTAAGTTTCCCCCTGAATCCTTCAGTCTACATTATCAAGAACTTTTACTTCACTTGCCTGTTTACATTCTATCAATAAACTATTGTATAATACATTGTCATCTGCGTCCCCTCCCCTGACACTATTTAATTGTTTAAAAAAATGTAAATAATAAAACTATTTGATGTAATATTTAAGCCAAATGATTTTTTTTTAATAAAATAGGAAATTTTGTGTGGTTTAAATACTGAATAACTATCATAATTATTTTACATTCACAGTACTTTAAGGCAGCCACAGATGATGGCTTGTTTTAAACAAAGAACTAAACATTTGCACAATATACATTTTATATGCATTATATGCATATATATATACACCATTATATATATATATATATATATATATATATATATATATATATATATACCATTATATACTAGAAAACACACCATATAATACAAAAAGAAAATATTATATATCCCTGGTAATAAAATAAATATTAATCTTTTAGCATAATATCCCCACTTGAACTCCAAAAACTACTTTTCTAAAAATCTAAGCTTATGCCCTCGGAAACAACTTCAGAGTCTTGATAAAAATCTGAGAGAAAAATTTTTTACCAGCTAGAATTCATAAACAGCCAATTTGCCAAGAAAACGGTACCTGAACTCCTGCAGGCTTTTAATATCATTTAAAAATTACATTTAACTAATATTATGTTTTGGTTTTGGTTTGCCCCCTTCATCCAGTCTGCCTGTACCATTCTTCAAGTACCAACCGAAAAGTTTTTTTTACATTCAAATGTGAAGTGCGTGTGATAGAACTGTGCAAGAGCAGTTAAATGAGAGAGGCCTGAGGTTGTGTACGCAGTCTGTGCTAGCCTGGGGCGCTGTTTGTTTATGCAGTGCTCCGCATCTCTGAGATAAAATTAAAATGCCACAAAGGCACCAAGCCGAACAGTCTAAATCTGATTTCGACTTGTTTCGTGGATGCTTTATGGTGAAGGGGTTGAAAGGTCAACCGTATTGACCAATGACAATCACATAACGATGCTTCCCGGTGTCAGGTTTAACCTCAAATGGACTCGGATCTGGGTAGTCCAAGCTTTGCTTTCTTTGTATGGTGCGACATGTCATATACAGAAAATAATCCTCTTACCACACAACCCCCCCCACACTCACCGTACACACTGACACAAGCACATTTCGCACTCATCCCGTGCAGAATGCTTATTAACATCCTCTGCGGCATGTTAATGGCTTATTGACCAAATATGGTGTAATGAGGAGCCAGGAGTGGGCCTGTGGTGATCTATGGCGGAGGGAAAGTGGCCCGTGCCGCAAAGATGATGACCTAATTTTAATATCACGGCACAAGCTGAGAAAATGACCCCCGCTCGGATGACAGCTATTGTGGGTGAACGCCTCTCCCCGGCAGTATGCAAGACTGCCTGAAGCTGACCCACCTTTAAACCCCATAACAGCAACCTGACCCCATAAACGACTCACTCCAGCCATCTCCGAGCCTTTTAAAAAGTGCCTGCACAGACAGGAACTTGGCTTCGCTTTTTAAAAGTCACCTTCAGCCGTCTTGCGCAAACCACGCTGGCGACTTAATGCACGCGTTCAAAGGAACGAGGCAAAAGCGGATATGGAAAGAGGGTCCCTGTCCCCCCAGATAACCTTGAAGATGTACGATGTTTAAACATTCCACACCAGCCGCCGACTAAGGCATCTTTTAAGCGCATATTTGATCATGGCCCATACATGCTGAAACATTAATACGTTTCCACTCTAAACAGAGGCACCGAAGCGGACTTTTTTAGCCTTCCGGAGAAATGGGGGCTACACGGACTGTCAATGCATGTTACTGTAGGAACACCGAGAAACCTGGAGATGTATTAGCATTTCAGAGAGAGGAAGTGGGGTGTGTATGCCTATGTGTGTTTTATGAGATCTGTCGGTTTATCACTTAAGAATTATTCGAGATGAATATAGGAGCATGATTTAACCATTTGTATTCTGGTTTGCTTGGTCACCATGACATGTAAAGCTATTTTGTTTTTTGACCTTGAATCTAAATTTAAGTCTGAGTGCATTAGGCCATCGTCCTCCAACACTAAACTAATGCTGGCAGTTTATTTTAAAAATATTGGGAGCTCTCAACGAGTAGTTCATTGAACACTCATTTTAAACTCAGTAGCCTACTGAAACCTTCAATCCAATTTTTATTTTAAAACAAATGTTTGAACAAAAATGGGATCAGCAAAGGATGTTTGAGACTGAAATCAAGCTCGAAACCGGGCGAAAGTGCGCTTTGCACTCAGTGTCAGCACAATAACCACAGGGCCGTTGGTGCGAGCATATGTTGTGGTTGTAATATGCTTCAAGACAAATTACTTTCAAATGTATTATTTTAACTAGTTACTCAAAGACAGTATAAAAAAATGTTAATGATGTCACAAACCTGTTACCATATCTCATTTGACTCCGGAGAACAGCAGTTGGCATCATATATGTGGGAATGGCATGTGGATTCAGCCTAGATTTGAGTGCCAGCTCTCAGTTTCACTTTCAGTTTATGCAATGTCCAAAGTGGAGGAGGGGTTCATGTAATATTATTGGCAAACTTAATAAATTGAGGTGTACAGTTATAATATTTTTAAATGAAGATATGTTGGAAAAGTATTTTTTACATGAAAAAACGTCTGAAGATGATGTTTTGATTGTGAAAGATCAGAAGTCTATGGAATAAACAAATAAATTATTAATAATAATAAATTAACAACAAGCGGATGTAAAAAACATTGTTTCGGCCAACATATACTGTATTGTAAGGTAATAACAGCTCTGTAAAAATATGTTGTGTGTCATTGTGAATACCAGAAAAATAATCTGCAATGTTAACTTAAAACTCTAACAGTTAAATAGAACACTTCCCTAAAATATGATTATGAATATTAAAATGAAATAACTTAATCAATAAACACACATATTTGTAATATAGACCAATATTATTTTTTTTAATTAATGAGATTGACTTTTTTCCTCTTACATACACCAAAATTAAACCGTATATCAGCTTAATTTCAAACCTTTAAAATGTAATCATTTTTATCAACATTTTTTAATGAATGTCAAAAATGCCTTGAGATTATCAAGCTCCAGTCTGTTCTACCGATGTGTACCAAATTTGCTGAGGTATATTTCTGTCATGACCCCTTGAATGGCAATAAGTGCCATACACAGCAGTTTTGCCACTTCCTGTTTCCATCCACAAGTCTAATGTGTGAATTTTGATTGATGCTTCACAGTTGTCATTCTTTTCGTCTGTTTGTATGTGCTCGTGTACGCACGTGTGTTCGGTTCTGCAGGCTCAGCAGCAGGACAGGGGCCAGACTGTGGATTTATGTGGCCAGCCGGTGGAAATGACCTGTTTCTGTCATTGGGTGTGTGCCCCATCACGAGAGGCCCTAAACTATATTGGCACAGCTTTGACAGACATGTTTGTCACCCAGTCAATTTAGAAGATACCAAGGCAGCAGCATTATTCCTCTGACAAGCTTCTCTGCCGTGCTTTCTTGCTCTCCCTCCATCAACTCACCCTCGCCTCACTGTCAAAGGTAAGAATATGCAGTGATGGCAGGGCAAGCTGTCAAGAGCTTCATTTAGAGATTGTCTCGATAATGTGATAATGTCCGGAGAGGCCTCTGGTGATGCAAGACGCTGAGATGAGACCTGCTTATTTTGGTTTTTCATGACCAACTTTTAAAATCCATTTGGGTTATTTAACATCAACGTTAATATTCTTTATGAAAGTTAAACACTAACAGTGTTCATTTTGGTCTTTCTCAGAACACAAAGGTCTGTGTGTACAGTAAAAGTGATGCTCTGCTGTTATTGGAACAGTGACATCTACTGGCAAGTCCTCAAAAGAAATATTACAAAGACAAATGTGGAACAAAGGTCATTTTCATCTAATTCATTCCACCCACACATGATTAATTTCCCTCTCATGAGAATAATAAATAATGGACATTTTGAACAAACACAAGATTTTGTTTCTATGTGTTAACCAAAACTACATCTCTACTTAATTTGGACTACAGTAGATGTTTCTCTTTGTCAAATATTGAAAGTATAAATGATTTTAATTATGGTCATCCCCTGGAAACATGCAATTAATATGATTATGTTTTACGTTTAAATATTCATTATCATTAACAGACACATAAGGACGTGTTAAAAAGCAAGCATTTAAATTAATTAATGATAATGTCTGTCTGCATCAAATGATGTGCTTTAATGAGTAAATATGAATGGAGATTCTACAAAACTCTAAATAGGTTCGCACGTTTCACACTGGAATGATCCGATGCGTGATAATTCTAAGTAACCCACTGAAAGGCGTATTATGCGTGCTCATATGGAAACACATTAATTGTAAATCATACTGAAAGTCAAGCCGTAGGCAAAAATCATCGACCACCCCCACCTCAAACATAAGGTAATAGATAGATTTGATCATGCCTTATGTTTAAGAGGTCATGTGATTCAACAAAACAATATCCTTCACCGTATCTTTGGCTTAATCCTCTTTTCTGTGTGGGTTGATCCATGCAGGCAACCCTTCCAGCCCCGGCGATGAATATTTTATGAAGATGCAAACATCTCCCTCTTCCCGCTGTGTAATCACATGCAACGCAATGCTACGAGGGACCACGTTAAAGGGGAAGCGTGCAAACATATATGCGACGGGGAAAAGATCCATTTTGTCTGCCCACTTCCATTCATTAATGAATCAATGTCGGTCCCCGGAGAGCACCTTTGAAAAAGGAACCATAATGCCTCTTTCCCAACGGAAAGCCTGGTGTTATTTTGATCTTGAGACAAAACAAATGCTTTTCAAAAGTGCTGTGTGCATTAAAGGGTTGGAGGGAGGGCCAGGGAGTGGATGCAGTAATCAGAGAGATATCACATTAAGGAGGAAGCTGTTGACGGAGACACTATGGACATGCTTTATGATAAGAGGGGACAGGGTCAGATCAATGACTGAAATAGAGAGCTCTCACAATATAGTGTGCACATTTTGATTTTATTATATTTACTGCTTGTATAAGTAACGACAGTGCATTAGGGGTTTCATTTAATGTATGGCAGGCCAAGTCTACTATCACTTAGCATTTCAAAGCACTTGAAAAAATGCTGGAATGAGAAAAACATGATAAAAAGGAATAAATAAAAATGCATTCATGATGAATCAACACAATTCAGTTGTGGCTATGATGTGGTTAAAAGCTTGGAATGTAGCACCATAGTTACTCAGAGATTTTAAAACAAGATGTACGCTTTTCACATGCTTTAAATACATTACGTTGCTTTACTATGCAGTTTTTTTTGTTTTGGGCCTTTTGGTATGGCTGCAGTTTGGAACATTAAACTACCAGGATGCTTTGATTTTATTATTGCATATATTATTTTATTTTATTTATGAATATAGATATGTATTGGCATTGCACTGGCTAATATGACAGTGGTCCAGATGACCGTGGCATCACCAGAAAGCAGCTGCCCATGTTGAAAGGGCTGCCACAAAATGAGATTTTCAGAACATGCACTTTTATTACCAATACAATAAAAAATTTATATCTTTATGATTCATATCAAACTCAGAATAAATTAAATATCACAATAATCATATCAGTCAAATTCATTTATATTAATTTATATTTATTAAATACAATTCATTTTGTATTTAATTCTGTCAAAATGTTAAATGGGTGCTTCCACAATCTGCTTTCTGTATTATTAAAAATATTATTTTATGAGTAATATAAACACATTTGAATTATTTCAATAATATGTCTGAATACCTTGTCTGGGTGACAGCTGAGTCTGACCAGTCGACGTCATCACACTCTCTTCCCTGGTAACGCCCACTAACGGTAAAAAATATTATCAAAACATTTATATGATATTAATCCGTAACTTTAACGTCATTTAAGAACTATTAAGGACATTGGATTTTTAAAATTGAAACAATTTTAATTAATTGAGGAGTGTGACGTAATTGAACGTCACACCTGCGTGATAGACAAGTGCATCATGGGTAATGTAGTTCCAAAGAAGAAAGCATGGAGTGTACACTCTAGTCAGCTTGAAATGACAAACTAATGCTGCTAGAAGTGAACATTGGGAGTTTTTGTGGATAAACACTCTCATGGTGGAAGTTTATGAAAAATGAAATGTGGAGGTGTGTAACATTTAGTTTGTCACAATTAATCTATGTGTTATGAGGTTAATTGTGGATGCTTTTAAAAAAGAAGTACTCTATAAAATAGTTGATGTGGTTGTTTGTAGTATTGACTGATGTAAGTGTTTTATGTGTTGTGGATGTTTGTGATGGGTAGAGATTGGATTAACATGCCCATGGGTATAAAGACTGACTGGAGAACAGCATCTCTGTGCTCCTCATGCTTCAGTGCTCATGTACACACCAGTGTGACCAGCCCTTCATTTTAAACAGCCTCTAGTGTGATAACACTTATATATGGCAGACACATCAGTAATGGGCTTTTCATGAAGCCACTTGGGAATTTACAATATTGCTTGTGAATTATAATATGGTTTTATTCTTTATTACTTTAGAGATTACTATGGTGATTATTCCTATAGTGATCATTTCCTGACAGGATGCACTGTCTTCTTATAGGTTGCATAGATCACTTTAATATGCATCAGAATGCATTGCATTGAAATACCGTAATTGACATGATGATGGCTATAATATTGCCAGTTATGTAATTTCAGTGCATTGCATTCTATAATTGAAGTAGTTTACACTACGTAGGAGTATACTGCTAATGTCCATCTAGAGTCGTTTTATTTTATTTTTCATTATGTGCTAAGGCCAAAATGACCCCAAACGTGCGATTATGTTATGCCACATTTCTGAAAAGTGCTGTTTTGTGGGATCTGCTTTTTGGTCGGACTAAACTTTCAAATAATGCGTGGAAAATTATAGGTTAATTTGTTAAATAAATGAAGTAAATACTGCATCTAGTATTAAGGCTACAAAACTGATCGGCTATCGAAGCAACCCTTCATTTTCAGACACTTCGGTGGCTATCACAGGACAGAGATGTTGTAATGTTTTTGCTGTTTTTCAGAAGGATATATATATATATAACACGCTCTGTGAAGCAGATTGTCCGTTTAGGGCTACTGTTGAAAATAGGGATGCTCCACCGATACTGAGTTCCCATTTTTGTTATGGTAATCGTCCCTAAACTGATTTTGATGCTTTGATGTTTCTATAACATGTCAGTATGCTTCATGTAAGCAATACTGTAGATGTTGCCTCTTTTTCACTTGTCCACATTCGTTTTTTTATTATATTTTTATATTTTGTACCTTTCGACAGTAATAATGTTTTAAATGTTATCAACTATTGTTTAAAGTACTAAATAATTATTAAAAGTAATCATGCAGTGAACATTTTAATATGTCTTTACAATTGGGTTGATGCATAATACACCCTAGCGATGACATGACTTCAGTGTCAAAACATTTACATTCCCACTCATCATGTACGTCTCGTTGGCGTCATCATTTGAGATGGGTACTTAAGATCAGCCAAGTTCAGTGAGTACTAATCCAGTCTTAAAATGTGATAATTGGCCAATACCGATCTCCGGCAGATCGATCGCATCGGCAGTAAAAACATGGCATAAATTTTTATGTAAGACGACCCATGGTGTACAAAGATCGAAAAAACTAAGGTACTAAAACGTAACATTCATTATTTAATGTCTATATACCTCTTACAGTTATAGTATATCAAAATATACTTATGTATATTAAATTGCATTTTTATCATAAGATTTTTTTACTATTACCCGCACCTTTAACATACTGTATAGGTCCCAAGTTAAAATTACGTAACTATTCATGACCAAATATATATCGTCACACCTCAACTCTACAAGGACCATTTCCTCATAATGCCCACTGGAATCATTTAAAGTTGTCGCCGAAGTCAATACGCACATTCATTCTTTTCACTCAAATCACACAGGCAGGTTTTACCGTTGAAAAAGCAAAGTTATTTTTGGACATTTCATCCTTTACGCACATGCCTGGCCTAGGGGTCTTCCAACTTAAGTGTTTTTGCTGGCCGTAAACGAGCAAGGTTATTTTCACTTCCTAATGGTCACCCACGACAACCGGCTCATAATGAGCACTTGCCACGGAGGATTGTTATTTTCTTAAGGACCAAATTAAAAAAGAAATCCCAAGCAGCCGCATCATTACAGGAAGCCTAGAGGAACTATTTCCAGGTCATTAGTTGGTTCGGCTGGCCTTCCTGCTTCCACCGGCTGGGGAGAGAGGACGTGATGAATTGTGCATCCGTTCAATTTGCGAAGCCACTGTTGTTAATGAGGACTTTCTTCTCCCCTGCACTTTTTTCCCCTTGCTCCCCCAGCCACTGTGCTCGCCGTTGTCTTGAGGTGATATCCTGAAAACATAGTGTGGATGTGATTAATCCTACAAGTTTTGCCTAATTGTCTGATTGTTAGGAATAAGAATTCTGGTAATAAGAAAGCCTGTGTTTCGACACCAGTAGTACGTACAATATTCTCAGGTTGGACTGATTAAATATCAAAATATATGGATATTATTTCAATTATTTACTTCTCATTTACAATTGTAATTTTGCTCGAAGCACCTTACAATGGTGAATGCATAGTCCACTTTCTTTCTTTAGAACTGTGGGATATAAATAGATTCTCATGCTGTGAGTTGACGTGCCTACGCTCAGTAAAAAGAGTTGCCATTGTGAAGCTTTAAATTCGCTTTTTAACACGAATAATACTCGCCATGCATAACAATAAACGCTAAAAACAAAGCAATAAAGTAGTTCCGCCCCCCCCCTTCCCATAAGCATTGAAATTCCGCGGCCCTATTGCTGAAGAGGTTACATGACACATTGATTGAATTAACTTCTAATATGCCCATTTTGTTTTCCCCAAGTGGTGTGAATGCTGTGGATTGTCTATGTGAAGCTGGAGGCTACAGTGAGATAATCAGGTGTACCGTGCGGTGGGGGCAGGATTCCACACGAGATCCTGGAGCTCCCAGCGGTCATGTGGATATCTGATGAGGGCTGACATGTGAAGTATGACATCATGCCGGTGGGTGGCCTACTGGAGGGCTACACCGGTGAGGTCACCGGTTGCCTAATGACCTCCCTAGGGTTTAATGGCACTGTACCTTTCGTTCTCCTCTCTCCTCTTTACGTTTTTTTTCTATGTTCAACATTGTTTTCTCTGATGCCTAAAGTGAGAAAATTCCCCCTCGATTCCTCTTTGCCCGTCTCTAGCTGGTTTCAGCTTTAACGCTCTGCTAAGCCTGCTTGCTTGCTGGCCTTAATCAAGAATTGGGGGCAGAAGGACAGGGCCAGTGAGCTCCTAAATGCCCAGCAGGGTCTTTATTTCCAGACAGCGTGCGCCAGCGTCGCTCTGCCCACCGGAGCAGAGGCATGGAAAAATAAACCAACACGCACATCACACTCGTTGTGTGGCCATGCTGGGATGAATTTCAACTATAGATTTCTGTGTATCTCTAGGATCCAAAAAATAGGCTATACAATGAATAAATGTATGTCGGACTCCTATTGCTTTCAAACACCAAAACATCTGTGTTCAATAGCGTTTTTTTTGTGTACACCAAACACGTCATGCATACTCTAAAGTGTGTATCGACATGTCCTGATATTACCTGTGATTCTCGCCTGTCTTCACACAAGGCCGAGAAATCGCATTAGCATGCCCGACATGCGTTCCGTGCCCCCTCCGAACACATAGCCTGAGAGCAAGTTTAAAAAGCGACAAGCTCCTAGACCTGCCACGGGTGGTTTGAGTACTTCTCAGTCAAACATCGCTAGGCCCGCAGCCAGCGCCTGGTCGGGCCGGAGCAGATAACCATGTTAATGCTTTCTCCTCTGCGTGTTCTTCTTTAATATTTAACACAGGTTATTAGACAGAGCGAACTCAGAACCCCCTGAGCGCCTCTGCGTGCCGCATGAATTACTAATGCACGACTGATTATGTTAATCAGCGATCGCGGGGGCCGGCCACTGATGACCAGGAGTGTTGCCGTGGTGTGGGAGGAAAGTCTAATAATCTGCAAACAGAGCCCCAAACCTATTATTACACAAACATGTACATTCATATACTAGTAAGGCCAGAGAAGCCACTAGGCCTGACCCGAGCTACCCACCCTGAACCGAAATGCAGCTTACAGCTAGCACAACCTATTTAGGATTATTTAATACTGAGGTTTCTTTATACTGTGTGTGGGACCTATTTTGGGCCCCTCAGTTCTATAATCTTCTTTTAAATACATGGGCATATTGTATGTGCAGAAGAAGAAAAAACACTTATGTACTGGAAATGGTGAGAGTTTAGAAATTGGGATGCTTGGCTACTAAAAAAAAGAGTTTTGAAATAATTGGGATACGAGGTACTTTTTTAAATAATAGATACCACCTGCTTTGGTTTTGTGTTCATAAAATTGAATTGAATTGGTGCTTCTGCTTTTCAGTTACCAAGGTTCTTCAAAATATCTTGGTGTGTGTTCTGCAAAACGAAGAAAGTCAAACAGGTTTGAAATGACAAGAAGGTGATGACATAATTGACATATCTGGCTGAACTAATATCACTTAATAGGGAAAGATGTTGTTTGGTTACCAACATTCTTTAAAATGTCTTCTTTAATGTGTTCTGTTGAGGTCATTCAGTTCTGGAATGATATGAGGTCAGTTGTAAGATGAAAGAATATTCCTCATATATTATTAATTAAGTTGCCAGGGTGACAATATCGGCTCACTAGGAGTACCTTCTTTTCTAACCTACTCACTCTATCAAAAAAAAAAAAACTTTTGTAACTTCTCTCTCTGTGTTACTTGGTAGCATTGTTGTAGCACTTGTTCACCTATTGTTGTATCGGCTATTTACCGCTTCATTGTTTCCTCGACTATTGTAAGTCGCTTTGGATAAAAGCGTCTGCTAAATGACTAAATGTAAATGTAAATGTATTATAATATTACCCACATTTATGTTTCATTTTGTTACAGCCATTAGACAGTATATTTAGATATTGGTCAATTATGCTCTGAACTTTTTGAATCTGTACTTTGATCTTTAATATTAGATCTAGACTAGTATCTTTCCCTCTCTTTGAATCTGCTTGTTAAACTTGAGGTCATGCACGACCATATATTTAAATGCACACCGCTTCTAGGTCCAAAAGTCTATCAAATGCTATAGAAAACAAAAACAAAATGCTAATATAAAGTAATCCACGGAAAAGAAAAATGTTGAAATTGATACACTAAATTTGGGATGCACTTGACCCAAAACCAGAAACAGCTTTGAAGAATGTTTGATTTTATAATTGTATAAAATAGATACACTAAACCCAAAAAAATTTTGAAATAACATTTTAAACAATACTGATAACATTCATCTTCCTTTATTGAAACAATTAAATCAAACTTGTTACTATAAAATTAAGCACAATCATTTTAATAAAACAGGAACAACACGGAGGGGCAATGACTTCAGTTCATGTTAACAGACTTAAAATAGGCTTCAGTGATATCAGCACCTGCCGGATGTTGTATGTGGCCCGCCAGTTAGGCGCAGGGAAGCAAATACACTGATAAAACAGTCAGAGATGGAGTAGTCGCGAAACACACAATGACTCATTGCGACTCGTAGAATAAAGGTATATGTGAGCAATGTATATGTGTGTATAAAGTTTTTATACATTTATTCATGAGCAGAGTTTGATTTAAACCATATACGGCGTAACAAACTTTTGCTCCATCACAACAGGCTATTGCTCATTATCCGGTGCAGCCCTAATATAAACTCATATTGACCTCCGATCCTAAACTTTTGCTCCATAAAGAATACAGTGTTGCAATGTAAATGAAAGTTTGGTCAAATTGTCTTCTGTAATATTATTGCTTGTATCTTATATTTTATTAACAAACATTCTGTTGTGGCTTTCTCCTGTCAATGATGACACCTCATTCTTGTCATTTAACTCCTGTTGTGCTGCTTTCACATTTATGTCAATCAGTTACCCTTAATGCATCCACATCCGTTTCATGGCACTTCTCGTTGTCCTGTTCTTAAAGTTATAGTTCACCTAAAATTGAAAATTCTGTTTTCATTTACTTTCCCTCTTGTCAATTCCAACACCAATAAAGATGATGTGAAGAAATGTAGTTACCGAAAAGCAGTGGCTCCCCATTTCTTCTATTTTATGGACACAACACCAGTACAGGTGAATGGGTGTCAGTTAACAACATTCTTCTAAATATCTTTTTTGTTTTCTGTGGAAGCAAGAAGGTTTGAAATGACTAAATGATGACTGAATTTCCATATTGGGCGAACTATCTTTTTATCTCATCCAACGTTGTGCTGCAATTCTTCACCTTGGACTGCATTCACGTAATATGTTAGGCGGCCCTGTCGAGCCAGAGGCTCCATCACAGCAGAAGCTACGCTCATCTCAAGTCGACTTTTCTCATATAACCCCCTCCACTGCCAGCAACGGACAAACTCCGATTTTAAAAGCTTATTGCTGCATGGCAGAACAAGTAAATGTCTTTTCTATTTTTTTCCGGCCGTGTGTTTTGACCCCCCAGAGATAAAAGCATGCTTTAGGAAAGCCATCTCAGAGCTGTGAATAGAGCGAGCGCTGCCGCGTTCCATTCCCCATCCCCGAAGTTGCTTGGCCTCTACACCATAAAGAATTCCGACGAGACAATTTTGCGGAGCGCTCGGAGAGCTGACAGCGGGTGTTATTAAAGCACAGGGTGCTGACCGCTCTCAAAGTTATTAGATTGTATGTGTGTGTGCGCGTGTGTGTCAGGGTGAGATTGTGTCTGTGATAGCTCTGCTGGCCACAATGTCCTTCACACGTACACACTCACAGGTATATTATGGGGTGGATGTGGTCAGTGGGAACAGAGGGCACAAGGACGCGTAAATATATACTGATGCACGTGTACGAGTGAAGGGTCACCAGGGTTACAGGTGAAGGTGTCACCATGTTCATCACTCCTATTAGCAGGCATGCCAACCAGAGGCCTTTGTTGTGCTTCTCTATCTCCTGGTGGCCAGTGGTTCTGGTTCAGTTTCAGTTTTTGATGAGCCTGTATTAAATGTGGTCGAATTGACTAAACTTGCATTGTTTTTGGAGATATTTTTACTAGTCTTTTGAATTGTGGCTTTAGTTGACAACCTGCACAGTACAGTTTGAATACGCGGGACCTTGCATCCCACCATGTTGGTGTTACTATGATTGTCTATTATACAGTGATCCATTTCAATGAAATCTGAAATGAACCTTGACGGTATCCCTGCAACCAGTGTCCAGTATTAATGTGATGCACTGGATTTCTTTGCCGTGTCTAACAAAAGTAGACAGAGCTTAATATTTATGCGCCTCCCTTCATTGCTGATCAAAGGAACGGGATTTCTTTTTCTAAAAAAGAGGCATGAACTACAGATGACTCTTACAAAACAATATGTGTCCGTGTGCACGTTTTTTCTCAAATGAGGGGAATAGTGAGGCTTCAGGCCCATCAATCTGGCTGTTCCGCTCTCTCTCTCTCAATCTGTTTCAGGTCTGGCCTGACGTGACAGCGTGTGGGACCTTGGCTGTCCATTCATCACTAGCAGAAGAAATAACAGGACACCTCTGGTCTGTCATACTAGATTAGTCTGTGGCCTATAACCACTGGCCTTAATAGAGTCTCCATCCCCTTAGCTGAAATGTCCATCTGACCACCTCTACACACCTCTGAGGAAACACAGGGGTACATCGTGGTGGGTGTATGTGCATCCAAAATAAGGGCCCAGAGACCCGACGCATGTTCGTTTGTCCATACGGGCTTCAGATTCGTTCAAAAGCTTGTGTCAGGTAATGTTCTTGGGTGAATTGTGTGCTGTCGGTGTTCGTATGTACCATCTGATGGCTCATCAGTGGCTGGGAGACCTCTCCACTCAGCTCTGTCAGGCGGTAGTATATCCCTCACTCCCATTTTCCATCCCAGGGGCTGGATCCAGCCCTCAAAATCAATGCACTGCAATCTATAATATTCTTTAATTGGTGATTAGCAGGTACTTTGTGGATCACAGGTCCTGGTTGGAAAATTAGCCTCTGCCTTTAATAAACGTTTGACCACTGCGGAGGTGTAATAGCCGGTGTAGAGGTTAGTGGCTAACTTAGGAAAGAAATAGCTCTTACTGTATCACTATTGCTCTCCTTCTTTCTGTACAATAGCTGTCTGCGGATTCATATCGTAAATGAAAGTAAAAATCGACCTTTCATACTAATAAATAAAAAGAGTAATGTTGACAAAGAATAGCTTATGATGAAAGAAATGTACGCAACACAGTTTGATCCTAAATTACCCAATGCTCCAGATTCCTATAATGGAGTGTCTTTTTCTGTTGTTGACATTTATTGCTAATTTGCATCTTAATGACTAAAACAGTTGAAAGATAATATAAAATAAAAGAGGGTTAGGGGTTTTGCAACTTATCCTTTCCTAAGTTAACATAACATTGGGAAAAAATAAGACTACTTCGAAGAACCTAAAAAGTTTTTTTCTGAACGTACTCTTTATTTATACAGTATTGTGCACATACAGCAATTTTACCCAAATAAGTAGGGATGCAACAAACATGCTCAAAAGTGCATTTTGGGTTTTCGGTTGAAAGGCGTTTATCGCGGAAACAACACGGCCTAAACAATACATTGTGATGAAGCAAACAGAAATCATGGCCAGAAAACATCCCGATTGGTATGAGAGACAAGTCTTTATTTCTAGGCTCTGATATCAACGTGCAATGTGCGCTGCTCTGTCTCCAGGCGGGTTCTCCACATAAATCGCGCTCTGGAAATCTTTCTCGTGTGCCCTGCTTTATTTCTGCATCCAAGGAATGATCTTTAAAGCATTGATAAAATACAGTAGCGATGAAGTGGAGTGGGTTCGAATAGAACACACTGAAACTTGTGGTGACAGTAACATCCACTACAGATACATTAGAGGAGCTGATCTCTTAGGTTAGGTTGCTACTCAAAGGGTCAATAGGAGAGAGAATGTTAAAGATCCCCTTGTGAGAAGTGATCTGGGTGCTCGTGATCTGAGCAATATGTAGCCAAGACTCACTTTTGCACAAAGAGGCTTTTGTGATAAGTGATGTTGTACTGTTAGTTATTTTAATTTTACACCCTTTAGCAGGCCAGTTCAATATTTCGATTGCAATGCCTTGATTTTTGTAACATCAGTACACAGTCAAAGCCATAAATGCTATGGTATTGATAATTGATCTTATTTATTTGTCTTTTGGTTTTTGGCTTTCTATCTTTGTTTTTCTTTTTGATTTTCAGTTTTGGCCAAGTATTTTCAGTTTGTTGCGTCCCCAACAAAATATAATTTATATCGAATGTAAAGTATTTAAATCTTATGCAGTAGTGTTTCATTATAAAATATGAGTTTATATGTCTGTATATTATAAAATGAGTTTATATATCTATCAGATTTTTTTGCATTTACATTAACATTTTACAGTTATTTAGACGCAAGATGCCGTCATCCAAAGTGACTTACAAGTAGTGCGCCATGGACAGTTATCACTGCAGAGCAAATGGGGGTAAGGTGCCTTGCTCAAGGGTACTTCTGTCATCGTCTGCTGGTACTGAGAATCGAAACAGAAACCTTCTGGTTACAAGTCGACCTCTCTAACCACCAGACCATAACATGATGTGGACGAGATGTGTGATAATAGCCGGTGGTCCACACAGACCTGGTGTCATCATCTATTTTATCTATTATTATATTACACAATAAAAGGAGAGAAATAAACTTAAATAGACTAAATACAGAAGACCTGTGTTAATGTCTTCAAGTTACTTCAAAACTTCAACCTATTCGTTCAGCAAAAAGTCTCACAATAGGGCTTGAGATCATTCTCACCAGTTTTTCAAAAAAAATGAAAAAAAATGTCAACTCTCATTCTCTAATGACACACTACAGAAATTAATGTGAATACTGACTCAAACCAATGAATCAGAGAAAGTGCTAATATGCTTTTGCACAGAACTGTAAGAAAAAAATAACACCATTATTACCAATAAAAAGTTTCTATTTCCTGCAAAAATAAAAGATTAGCTGCAATGGTCCAAAAAAAAAACCCAACTTCCATAATATACTTGAATATAAAATTAGTGTGTGAAAATGGATCACTTTGATTACGAAATGGCAGTGCACTTTTTTCACTCAGGTAAGTATAACTTATTGTTTGTCTATGTTTTTTTCACGGTATCAAGACTATAGAAATCAACAATTGTAACTGGAATGAAGTTCTAATAAAGGAAAAATATTTGGCACAATATTTATTTTTTAGCAAAAACTTTTATTTTTTGTTAAATTATCCAAAGCTCACATATATTGCACATGTTATAGGCATTTGCATAAACATTCAGTTTACTGTGGTGTAGTATTATGCATATTTTAGTCAGCATTCATTCAGCATTGAGAAGGCCAATGTAGTTTTCTGTTCTTAACTTCAATACCCATTCTCTCTCTCATACCCAAAGCATTCACACAATGCCAGCCACGTATCTCTTTCCATCCTCTGTTCGCACGTTAATGAAATTCAGTCGGACAACAAAACCGGAAACAATAGCACAGAGACAGTTAACAAAAGCCAGCTTTTGCATCTGCTTATCGCCAACCCTGCCGCCATTGTCTCCAGACAGCGCACTGGCATCGTCGCACTCCCTCGCATCCAAAACGGCACAACAATACACGTACAAAAACACAAGGCAGAAAGCATCACCGATTCGCTTGTTTACCTGCGGGTCCTGAGGGGAGGAGGATGAGGATGAGGAGAGCGGGAGGAGGAGGCCCCTCGGCACGGGTGCCTGTGGCAGGCAGCGAGCAGGAGCGTGGCGTTGGGAGCCTGACCCTGCCGCGGCGCTCATTGTGTAGTGCGGCAGTGTAATGAGGCCCTGTGTGGATATTGATATGACAGAACAAAAGGCCAAGGTGCAGTAAGGACAGCAATCCACACGTTTCACACCATTTGTTTTTCACACCGTATCCATCACATTAATGGGTCACCTTTCTGTGACAGCTCATGATTACCTGCTTACCCATGGAGAGAAAGAGGGAGAGAGAGAGGGTGAGAGAGGCAAAAAGGTATAGGGCGAAAGAGAAAAATGGGGTTAGAGTGGGGGGGTTGCGAGAGAAAAAAGATGGGAGACACTCAAGACACTCGGGGAGAGATATGGAAGGATGAAAGAGGGAATAGATTCGGAGATAGTGAGGGAGAAAAGGGATTTTTATAAGGGGTAAAGGGTGAGCATAGGTTGCAGCGGGCTGAAGAGAGAAGTGGATGCGGTGGTGGGGGGGGGGGCTCCTCTACCATTTTTTAATTCTTTCATGAAGATTGGCTCGGGCCCTGTCACCTTTTCCCGCAGGGTGAATTTATGACAGGTCAGTGTGCCACCCAGCCTACTGATGGATGGAGAACATCACAGTTTATTTGGGGCAGAAGTGGAAAACGCTAGAGCCATTTTCCCATGGCTCCCTGCACAGCCTTTAAAAAAAAGATCATCACAGTGGCGTGGCGCAGAACCGAGGGTCAGCGCGAGAGGGTCATAATCACTCACACAAGGTGAGAATTCCTACACCTCCATTCCAGTGTTCCAGATATGTACTGTACTTAAAAACACGATCCGGTACATTTACTTTTTAATGTGTTATTTACTTTAGTATTATTTTTTCCTTCAATATTTACATTTGGCTACATATTTTACATTTTATAGAAACGTTTTTGTGACTTTTGAACACATACCTAAACATTGTTCTAACCTTCCAACCATCTTTTTTGTGTATTTGTATTGCAGGAAAGTATCATTTTACTCCATATAACTTATTCTTAACTTCCCACTGTTTAACTTTAACATTGATAAAAACAATGCAATAACCCCTTAATCCTGTTTCAACTCTGCTTATTTTTTGCTCTTGAGACAAAATGCTTAATGTTGTTTTTATTAAGTTAGTACAAAATATAGATATGAATTAATTAATTCATTTATCTTTATATTGTAAATACGTTAGTTGTGTTGTGAAAAAAAAACCCAAACATGCTTCCCCAGATTTTGGCCACAAGTGTGAACACCCTTTTCAAACAAAAAAAATCTAAAATCCACTTCAGTGCTAAGACAGGAGCGTACGTGACACTCAAGCTGTTTTTGCCAGTGATCAAGTGAGAAACTCAAAGGCCATTTGAAGGATCTCGACGGTAATTGCAGCCTTCCCTCCTAGCTTTTCTCTGCAGATTAGAGCAGATCTAAAAAGGGGAAGGAGGAAAAAAACTGAATTCATCTCAATTGCGGGATGAGGCGCGAAGCTGGAATGGCTCGCTTTTGCTAGTTTGTCCAGCGTTTCCTCATCGGTGGGCAACAATAATTGGCCATGCATGGCTCATTGAGCGATGCGCATGGTCTCGCGCCGCGTTCCCGTTTGCTTTGATGCCTTTTATAGTTGCTTGCTGAGGCAGTACGGGCCCGGCGCTGATGCCTCCGCATGGGCAATGTTCTTGAGCTAATCGTAAAACAAGCATCAATTTCTCTGCCGCTTGTTCTGATGAGTACAGCGAGGCGAGGTCGTCATTCCGAAGCTCAATAATATCATCTCATTCAAAACAAACACCGGTTATGAGGTGTGCCTGGAGATATCAGGGCAGATGTATGCTTTGTTAAGGCGGTCTATGCTTCGGGTTTGTTTAGTCTTTGTTTCTGTCCAAATCCGCTTATGCTATCATTATCGCTCTCTTGTTCCTTGTCTTCCCCACACACGGCTACCTTTTCCAGCGAGCTGTTGTGCGTTATTGATCTTTTGCTGCTCCCAGAGACACATTCGAGCTCCATCTCCATATCGCGCATCACTTAGAGTAAGCACTTTGGTCTACAAAAATGACAGAAGTAGGAAATAGACTGGCTAATATGGAACTATATGGTGAAATAAAAAGGGTGGCTCGTGGTAAGTCTGATCTCAGCACTTCGGTCTGGTGCCAGGAGAGCACAAAACAGCCATCAGAGTAGAAAAGCACAAACCACATTGTCCCCAAATTAAAAGTCAAAATGTCATCTTTCTTCCTAATTGCCGGCGTACGTTATCGGGTGCTACGAAAACGCATCTGTATGCATGGTTTATTTACTCATCTGTTGCTGTGTGTCTGCCCCGCTAGGACTTTTTCCTGAGGATGCATGCATCAATGACTTGCCGTTTAAAAGCAATGGGAAGAAGCCTTCTACCAATCACGTCGGAGGACAAGATATATCCGTAAAGCAGGGCCGGAGAGACAGGTAGAGTCAGAAATGGACACTTAAACATGAGTTATATGTGTAAATCTATATTGTGCCGACCAGGCGTAAATCAGAGAAGAGGGAAAACCGTCTGACAAGTTTTGTCATTAAAAGATAATTGTAATCAAGGTGCAAGATGAGCAGTGAAGAGTCACTGGCAGGGAGATGGACAGCCACGTAAAGATGGATTGTTTTAATTTGCGCCAATTAAATTGAAGTTCATCGGATCATCTTCCTCAATCTTCATGAATACTTTATTTTCAGGCGGCTGTGAAGCTATTAAAAAGAGTGATTGAACTCGAGGCTAAGTATACCATATTTTATGTTGGACCATCATTAAGACTTTTTGAATGCACTGTTTTTACCACCTCTGTATATAATGAGTTTTGTCGAAGCAGGACACAAAATGGCTGAAATGGAAGATTGAAAAGGAACTTAGAATGTGTAAGAACTAGAATGGAAAGGTTTAATAGTTTGTGTAGTTTGTAACTAATTTCCGGTCTCATTTGTTTTCTTTTCTCAAGTGCACAATTCTATAGATAAAAGTCCACAAAATACACTGTTCTTATATTAGATATATGTGCATTTATGTATATCTTGTACATTGATTTCAGTGCAGCCACTTATACGTTACTGTGTATGTGCACTTTTATGGCCCACGGTTAACACAAGTTGGACATCCACAAAAAAAATCACTTTAGATTATTCCTAACCGCATGCAAATGAATAACGTGCATGCATCTGATGAACAGACATTTGATATTTACATTTTTATGGGTTTTATTCTAAAGAACTGTTAAGGAGTCAGTTATTCATATGAAATTCTCAGAAAAATAATATGTACAATATTGTTTAAGTACCAGTTTATTTTTTAAAGAATGTAATCAAATTCAAATAAACTGCTTTGCGTATGGTTACATAAAACTTATTTTAAATTTTGCAATCTGCAAATTTTTAGTAGTGGCAATTTAAAGCCCAATAAGATTAAGCTTTAACTTATGCAAGACTATTGCAACGGCCCCTAGACTCCTGGTTGTTAGACATATTGAAAGCATTGAAGCCTCCTCCAAACGTTTGATTCAGTAAACAGCTTTAAGCTCTACTTATACGTAATAATGTTGTCCACGTTGGTACCAAATGTGCAGTTAACACTTCTAACGTGAATGTAAACCGAATGACTTAACAATCTTTTTTTTGTGATGTGCCTTTTGAAATAGTTTTCTAACCCCATGCCCACATGTCATGCATACCATTTAAAAGCAAACATTTTGCATACATCAGTACAAAATTACTCATGTATTGTTTGGAAATAGATTGAAATATACATTACTTGCTTTCTTAAAAGAAAAAGTAAAATCCTTAACCGTAGTTCAAACACTTAAAGATTCAAGCTAAATGGTAGTTTATGTAATTTGTTGTTTATGGGCTCACTATAAACACATCTCCGCATGGTTTTGGAAACTTGCCCGCAATGAAATATTCATAGTTTTTTCTTTGATCCTACAACGTTCAGCAGCATTTGAGACATGACACGCATCAGATACCCGTTAATAATTTTATTTTATTTATTTTTTGTTTATTTACAAAATGTCAAACATTAACTCCACATGGAGAAAGCGCTTTGGCTATTTGCTCAGATAATTCATCACCGCAAAAAAGCAAACATTTGGGTGGAATCAGACAATAAACCGTTACGTGCGTACAGTCGTTCCTTCGCTAAAACGGGACCGGCCTTTGTGCGGATCTTCAAAGGTCAATAGACACGTTGATGATTATCGAGTGTGATTCGCAAAACAAAGCTTCAATACACTCAAGCTAATGTGCATTTTCAGTGTGAGCCACGGGGATCGGAAACGCTTACACACTCCACAGACCGGAACCCGTGAACGTTTAAGGCGAGGCTGTCGGGTATTGGCACATGTAAATTGGCTTAGTAAATCACAATTTTCTACGTGGGACATGCATGATGCCGTAAAAGAGGCGATACGAGTGCTGGTGGCTACAGTATGTTTGTTCTCGAGCCAAACTAACCACAAGGCCCTGGAGGTTAGTGCTTTGCTGTTATTTGGCAACCTTGACTGAGTAACGTAGCAGAGGCCAGATTAACATTTGAGCCCTGGAAATAAAGAGTCAACATGCCTTAAAGCATGTAACATTACTTCCTGCTGCCTCCCATCAGACCAAAAAAAAATTCAAATCAAGGCCCATGCTGGGTTGCTGGATCGCTGGAGGAGAACGAGATATTACAAAGCACATTGGGCGTTTTAATAATACAAACACGAGTGTTGGATGACTTCTTATGGCGCGCTATGATCTGGCGAGCACCGATGTTAATGAGCATGATGAAACGACATGCAAAAAGCGTTGTGGGCAGGTGGCCACACCCATTATCTCAGATGCCCCCCTAAGCTATGCCATGTTGATTTCACAAGATTGGAGGTAAATAAGGTTTTGTGTACCATTATCATTAAAAACTTTAATAAAACATAATTATGTGACTCCTCGTGCATATTAACCAATAGTTTCCCCTTAAACCTGAATTTTATTGGCATTTATACCCTCTCGTGGTGTTCTGGACCAGGTGTGATTTTTTTCCCTCCCTTAAGAAGTCGTGGGCTTGTTATTGAAGCTCTTTATCCAGATTGGAGTGGGGTTGTTAATTAGCTAGACCTTGAATTAGATTATTTGCATGTCTGAACAAGGGGTAAGGTATTAATGCTCCCCCAAGACACGCTGTAATAACCTCTTCAGTGGCTCCCAGGTCCCTGTGGAGCCAACCGAACAGGAGCCAGACAGCCAGCCAGTGAGAGAAGGAGAGAGAGAGTCATTTCATCCAATTAGTTGTGGATTATGCTGCCCCTCTCCCTTTGAATCCTATTTGCCGTGATAAGGTGTTCTCCTGAAAGGGCCAGCCTGGGCTCTAGCTATCCAGGGAAATGATTAATTCACAACCCCCCCCCAAAATTAAAATGCAGTGGCTCTTACTCTACGTTCACTGACATGTGAGGAATAAGGCGGAAGATTCCAAACAAAAATCAATGCAGGCACCAAAACGGCAGCTAAGGGAGGGAAGGGCGTAAAAGACGACCGGCCACTCGGAATATATTCGACAGAATCCTGAAGCTTCACAACACATTACATTCGACGTATCCCGCGCCAGGCGGATGCGAACTGTGGTATAATGGATGATGATCTTGAATTATTCAAGTCTATTCTGAGCCGTGCTCCAAGTGTTCTCAGCAAATTTTGTTGCTTCAGCATCAGTAGTGTTGCCCATGATATTGAAGTTGCCTCATTCACGTCATGATGTTTATTCATTGTTTTCCTGCAGGAACGGAGCAAAATTTGATTTACGCTCACAATTTATTCAACCGTATGAAACCTAATACACATTTCACTTTTAATACTGCTTTGAAAGTGCTTTACAAAAGCATTTTTTTCCTTTTACTGTACTGTTAATTATGCGTATTTATTGTGGATTGTCTTTTTGTTTTACATTATTTTTGTGATTCTTTTTTATGTATCTTCACTTAAGCATCATTTAGTCATTTGCATAAGTGGGTAATTCACCTAAAAATGCTGACATCGTTATATGAATTCTAATAATACATTTTCTTCTGCAAAACACAAAAGAAGGTATTTTAAAGAATGCTTGTAACTGGTACCCATTCATTTGCGATGGGTTTGTGTCAATGTGGCGAATGGCTACATATGTAGTTTGGTTACCAACATTCCTTGAAATATCTACTTTTGTAGTATTTGTAGTATAAATAAATGTATTTTTTCTTAAACAACCTAAAACCCATTTGCAGTGTTTAGACCACACTTCTCTCTGGCATCCTTTAAGATTTTGATACACCTATCCGCAAATCCTTTCTGTTTCCACACACGTCACCTGTAGTTGAAAAGTGTCCTCCACAGATCCAAGAGAAGAATGCGTGGAGAATCTAAAGCAAGCAGTTTTTATATTTCCAAACCCCTTTGACGCCCCACAAACGATGTTTAAACACCATGCACCTAGGGTTTAATTAAGTCCCTCTAATCGTGTTCCAATCGCGGGTCTGGACGGATGGGCTGGAATTCCTGATGTGCATTTCTGTCAGTCTTAATTGGATAATTGATTGCCAATTTGAACCTGGCCACACACTGCATACACAATAAAGAGCTTTGGCCATGTTCCTTGAGGATTCATTTTCCGAGCGAATAAAGATGCTGCTTCGATAGGCAGAAGTCCAGTCATGCACACTCGAAGGCCAGTCTCACAGAAAAGAGTTCTGCTCTTGGCTAGTTATGTTAAGCACCCACCTCGTTTTGACAATTACACGGTAGACCAACACATAAGAACAAATCATTATATCGCCCATAAAACCTCAAAAATTAGAATATAAATAATCTCTGCATGTTATTATGTTGAAAAAGTCGCGTAGAGAGGCTCAATTACCATCAGCTGGTTTTCTAAATTTGCCTTAGAGCCGCTTGTGTAACTTAGTAACCTTGTTGTGGCCATTTTTCACCTATTGTTGTCTCTTCTATTTACCGCTTCATTGTCTACTCGATTCTTTGTAAGGGGCTTTGGATAAAAGGGTCTGCTAAATGCCTTAATGTAAATGTAATGCTTAGATGCCAAAAATGTATTCATTTCCAACATTTAGTTTTACTATGTTAATGTTTGTTTTAATTTCAAAATAACACATTTTTAAAATGTCTTTGTGTGTCAAAATACCACAAACTAGGCAAAGATTTGTCAAATCTGACATCTATAAATTTTAATATGAATTCAAAATGACATTATTCATTAAAAAATTGACCCAAATACTGTTTATTTAATCTATGGACCACTTAGGAAGATGTACAATAGTGGTTCAGAATACCTAAACTTTTTTACCATACCTGATGGTGGATATCTTAACATCAACATACAATTTCCTTCTATTAGAAAACAAGATTTACATTGAATTTTTTTGTTTACCATATAATTAATAAATGCAACCAATATGAATCCACCATTGACAATAATTTCTTCAGTAACATCTAGGACAAAACCGTAGGAAGCTGGATGAAAGCATTAAAGTGTGACTACTAGAATTTTAGAAAAATATATAAAATATTAGTATAACATTTTGATTCCGATAAAATATATTGTGTTGGTTGTAATTTGTTCAATGTTTGTGCAGTGTTAATAAACGGAAACAGGATGTTTTTCTGAAACAGTGTTGTTAAAATTTTCCAAAGTGGTTTATTCAATGTACGTTAATTTTCAAGCTCTATACTATTAATGTGTTCAATGCTTTATCCAACATGTTCATTTTAATTTTATTAAGGAGTTTTAGGAGAAACATCTGAAACAAAGATGGTACTTAAATGGAACCCAACTAAGTTCTCCACCATGTTCCTCACATAATGCAATGAACTGTCATACGGGCTAGAGTTTAGGTACAGTAATGTTTTATCTTTTGAGAACTTGACTTCTGCAACAACATGAAATGTAGAAATGCATAGCTTAATGTTCCACAGCTTAAAAAGCAACATGAGAACAAATTTTGACTTCTTATTTATTCAAGGACCATTCATTTCAAACTAAGTCCTTTACCACAAGTCCCCTCAGACACGGCCATGACATGCACACACTCGCTACAAGCTCCTTTACCTCTTGTAATCACTGGAGTGAATTACCAGACCACTTGCAATGCAGTAATGCATTTTCCATGTTGAACCAAAGAGCCTCCTGAGACCAAGAGACCTATCATGGATACCCTGACAAAAAACAGATGTGAGAAACCCCAAACACACACACACAGCATGTCATACAGTGTCCTATGTGTCCGATCAATATCTTTGTGACACCAGGGAGTGGTCGAACACTGATTTGTTCATCTTCAATGACAGTCCTCATTTGATTTCAAAAAACTATTTACCCAGACTTTTTTCGAATGTGCCTGATCGCATCTGTTTAACTCCGCTGTGACGCTAATCAATGCGCTGCTCCATCTAGGAAAGTTTTCACGGAAAATATCACAGCACTTAAGATATTTGACATTCTGATTATGCTTGGTGACATCGATTGGCTGACACGTATGGACTTTCTTGGATGAAATGCTATTTGAAAGTGAAAGTGATAAGGAAAAGCATTCCTGCCGGCTTTCAGAACTACGTACCTCATTCCGTAGTTCCCTATTGACTGGTTCGGCTCGCGACATCCAGTCTACCAAATGATCTTTTCATTATTTACTCGATAAACTAGTGAGTCCATTCGTCAAGCGTTTTGTTGGACATTTACTTAGATGGAAAATTATGAGCATTGAATCAAAATTTGTCAGGGGCGGATCGATGATGAGAGCAGACATGGAAATCAAAGCAGAGGACAACAACTCCATATTAGGAGCTGAAACGGACAAAAACAACTTTTAGGATTTATCTGTTTACTGTTCTGCATACGGCTATGACCGTAATAAGGAGCCATAAATGTGTCAGTTTATGCGGATCTATAGAAGGATCTATGATCATGAAGAACATGATTGCTCAGACATCAAATTGTTTCATAAACACTTGTTGTAGGCTTTATAACTAGACATTGCATGTTCATTGCACAGTCAAGGATCGCTTATGTTTTCTTCGAAAAGTCTTTGTTAGTGTGTTCTTTTTTGCTGGCAGTTGCTGTAGTGGCCCAACATGCCTTTAGGAGTCTTTTCCTAAATCTCTGTTACTATTGCAAGTTCTTATTGCTCCTGCCTTTATTGAGGGTTAAGTTTTTAATGTAGTTTATATGCTTTTGTGGTGTTTGCTTTATACGCTTTAAATCAAAAGAATACGAAGATCTATGGCCATGCGCTCCGCAAATGAGCCGAGACTTGTGGTACCAGCTCAAAAGGGTAAGAAATCTCTCTCTCGAACGTTCTCTGCTTCAGTTGCTCGATGGTGGAACAATCTGCCTCTGGCTTCACGCTTGTCACACTCGGTCTCTATCTTCAAAAAACACCTAAAAACTCATCTTTTCCGGCTACACCTAACTCACTAGGAGTACCTTCTTTTCTAACCTACTCACTCTTAAAAATCTTAAAAATCTTAAAAATAATTATTTTGTAACTTCTCTCTCTGTGTAACTTGGTAGCATTGTTGTAGCACTTGTTCACCTATTGTTGTATCGGCTATTTACCGCTTCATTGTCTCCTCGACTAGTGTAAGTCGCTTTGGATAAAAGCGTCTGCTAAATGCCTAAATGTAAATGTAAATGTAAATCTATCATTTGAATCCATTGCTGAGTATGTTTTCTATAGAACTGGAGTTTACCATAGACAGTTTAAAAAAACGTTTCAGTTTTACCAGCATTTAGAACTGCCAAATGCTACTGAGTGGCTGCGGAGCTGATTTTTATATTCATATCTGCGTTTACTTAATGATTCTGCAGTGTAGCGATAGGTTCAAGCTAATTTATGGCAGAAAATATAAATACACGTGGAAAAACATTTGAGCGTTGAATCTTGATGGTCAAAGACTAGTTTTATGGGTTAAAAGGATCAACCACATGGGGACTAGAAGTTGTTTTATAGCATTGCAAGTAAGTAACAGGAGAAGTAACAATCTCGCTTTTCTTAACAAGAACTGTCATTTGATGTTTTGTAGAGAAATGGTTCTTCTCTAACATTTTTAATATTTACATATCACATAATAAAGTAATAGATCAACCAGAATTTTTTTTCCGCTCTCTCTAGTTTTTTTCAAACCAGTATAAATTTCTTAAGTTAAATACAGAAAAAGATATTTGAACAAAGGCTTGTGACCAAAAAGTTCCAGAGTTTTCTTTTTTTTCCCGTGCAAGGATAAACAAAAATAAATACTTATTAATGAAGTAAATAAATGTGTATATATATATATATATATATATATATATATATATATATATATATATATATATATATATCAGACAGAGCAAGACATTTAATCTATTAGCATTTAGCATTTTTTTCCTATGTTTTACACAGTTTTTTGGGTAGTTTACAAGCATTCTTTTCGTCTAAAAGCAAGAGCGCAAAAGATAGAATGTAAAGCACTTTTCTAGCACCATTTGTACTGAGTGAAGTTTCTTTGGAATCTCCTTGAGACAAGTGACCAGAGCGGTCCAGAGTGAAGGCCTTATCAGTCACCCACACAATGGTGCCAGACCATGAATTATATTGCTGTTGGTGTGTGTGTGTGTGTGTGTGTGGGGGGGGGGGGGTGGGGGTGGGGGGGGCAACCGTGAAGGGGCCTTGTGCAAACCGGCCGTATTGTGGACCATCTGGGTGACAATAAACACCTCCCCGTTTCCTTTCCTCTATCATTCAAGGCCAAGATAGCAGATCTGGACCTAAACTATAGCTCACTATCAGTGCTATCACAGCCTGACCTAGCAAAGAGATGGAGGTGAGGCTCAAGGATATCTCACAGTGGAGGGGAGGCGGTTGGGGGGTGTTCAGAAAGTGATTATAGCCATTCTGTTGAAGATGGAGGTGTTTTTGGTGTGGAGTCAGGACGTGGCTGCAACAGATAAAGAAAATGGAAGGAACATGATCATATTTCGAAACGGCCAAAAGATGAAGATAATACTGAGGCGGATTAAAACCAATGGAAAATGTAAGAATCGTGAATATGCACGGATCAATTTCAGGTTTACAGTGATGAAGTGTACAGGAGGCTTTATGTGTAAGAAACTTGAACGGGTGAGCGAGACCGAGCTGGTGAGAAAGGGACTGGTCGATGGGGCCTTGTCTGCATGAATGTATTGTTTTCTTTTTGCCACAAGTTGACAGCATCACTTAATCCCGGGATGATATGTCGATGCACACTGATCATGTTCAATGGAGATCAACAATTAAGACCCCCGTGATGAAAGGCGAGATCAATCAAAGTGATAGTTTGCGGCTGATTCGAAATAAAAATTAATTATGAAGACTATGTAGTGTGCAGAATGTGTGATGCCCTGACACAAAAATGTAGATTTTTGGACAATTCAAAAAACAAAAGTGTTTTCAATTATCAAATTGTAATGAATAGATGAGGGGAAAACGAATATTTAGGAGTCTGCAATAAATCAAAGGTTATACACAAAAATGATTATTGTGTTTTTACGTGGAAATGTACACACCAAAAATGTTTGTTTGTATGCAAGTTAAAAAATAAAGTTAAACTAACTAACTCAAATATTTCTATTAGACTTCACCCAAAATATTGGTGTTTATTACAAATATATTTATTTAATAAAAACTTTATTTCATAAACTTTAAAAAATACTTGTAAACTGTTGGACAATTATTTTTATATTTTCCACTTTATTTTAACTGTTATTTTGTGAGTTTTACTAAGCTACATTAAATATTTTTACAGATAATGCTCCAAAAGTTACAACGTGAAAAAATGTAATCCAAAATAATAAATAAAAACATTTCATTTAAATGCTTTAAAATGTGGTAAATATACCACTTCAATTTTTGTTATTGTTATCTCAATAAGTCAAATATTTCTATTGGAATTCATCAAACATATTGGTTTATATTACAAATATATACAGTGAGGTCAAAAAATCCCATTATATGATATTTAACAATTTATTTGTTGATTACATATAAGTACTTGATCACTTGCTTATTAGACAGATTTCTGACCCTCAAAGATCTCTTATTTTGCTTTTAAATAATCCAGCTATACTGGCTCATGATTCTATATTAGTAGCACTTGTTTGAGGTCATTTGCTGTCATAAAGCCACCTTTGAACCCCACAATCAGTCAAAAGTCTAAGAAGCAACATATGCAAAACCAAAGACGTCTACATTACATTTATTCATTTTATTAAATTAATTTTACATTAGATTTTTTCGCTTTGATCTAATGCGACTTAAAAGTATAATCCAGTTGCCATCCATCACTGCAGAGCAAACAAGGGAGAGGTGCCTTGCTCAAGGACACACACCCTTCTGCTTACAAGTTCAATTCTCTACCACTAGACCTCGACTGAACCACAAAGAGCTGTCAAAAGACACAAGACACAAAATTGTAGACCTTCACAAAGCTGGAAAGTGCTATGGGGCAATTGTCAAACAGCAATTGTAAGAAAATGGAAGATGCTAATGATGACTGTCAATGTCCCCCGGACTGAGGCCAAACAGAAGACCTCTCTTCGAAGGGTATCATTGATGCTAAGAATGGTGAAGAGTCAGCCCAGAACTAAATGGCAGGAGCCATCAATGCCTTGAAGAAAGCTGGGACCATCGTTTCCAAGGCTACCATCAGTATTACATTAAGACGTCATGGTTTAAAATCATGCATCGCACGGAAGGTTCCCCTGGTTAAGCCAGCCTTTGTCAAGACCTGTCTGAAGTTTGCCAGGGACCATTTGGATGATCCAGAAGAGTCAGTGGAGAAAGTCCTGTGGACCGATGAGTCAAAAGTAGAACTTTTTTTTAGAACTTAACTCAATTCGCCGTGTTTTGAAGAAGAAGAATGATGAGTATCATCCCAATGATACTCATCATTCTGGAAGTATCATGGTCTTAAGTGTTTTTTTGCACAGGGGACAAGACAACTGCACTGTTTTAAGGAGAGGATGAAAGGAGCTATTTATTTATATATACCTCCTTCTCTCAGAGCATTAAAGATGGGTCATGGCTGGGTCTTCCAACATGACAATGACCCAAAGCACACAGCCAAGAAAACCAAGTAGTGGCCCTGTAAGAAGAATATCAAGGTTTTGGATTGGCCTAGCCGGTCGCCAGACCTAAATCCAATTGAAAATCTCTGGATGGACCTGAAATTTTGTGTTGCTCAGGGCAGCCCCGAAAGCTGAAAGATCTAGAGAAGATGTGTATGGAGGAGTGGGCCAAAATTCCTTTTGCAGTGTGTGCAAACCTGGTCAAGAACTACAGAAACCGTTTGACCTCAGTAATTGCTAACAAAGCCTTCTGTACCAAATATGATTTTTTTACTCAAGTGATCAACAACTTATTTTAAACTTAAATTTACAAACAAATTGTTAAATATCATACAATTTGATTTTCGTTTTGGCCACTGTCTCTCACAGTGGAAATGCTCAATAGGCTTAACTAAGTACAAGAACTTGCAAAATCACAGGGTGATCAAATACTAATGAACTCACTGTATATGATAATAAAAAATAAATCATTACATAAACTAAATATATCGTAGTCCATTTTAGAGGAATAAACTCTTGTTTTTTTAATCAATCATTTTAATATTTTCAAATTAATGTTTTTAAAAGTTTCTGTTTCTTAATAGAACTATTATAATTATTTTTGTAATATTTATCAAGCCACATAAAATATCTATTTGTATTCAGGGATAAATCAAACACATATTCATTCAGGCACCTCGGTGAGAGCATTCTGCCTTCTCAAATGTAGATATCTCAGTAATCCTGTTTAGCTGGACTGATATTACAGCAATAATAGAATAACCAGCAAACCCAGTCCAGTTTATGTCTCAAAACCCAGTCCCAAGAGCCCAAAACGTTGAAATTATTCCAGTAAAAATATAAACCCCCACGACTGTGTATGCTTTTCCTGTCCCTTGACGTCACTTGACTGTGTCTTGAAGATGTATTCAAACGGTCGACTGTAGCTTCTAAACTCTGCATTTCATATCCTCTTTCATTTAAAGCAGAGACCCAGAAAGGAGTTCAGTGTGAGTAATCTAAATGGCTTGTGTCACTAGAGCCTGAATGCAATATCAGGTCTGTTATTATAGCAGTGGCCCTCAGGAGGGAGTGAACTGGACCGGTCTGCATTAGAAGCATTAATGTTGCTCCTCATTCAGCTCTGACTGCCGAGCTTGTCGTGCCCTGCTGACAATTGAATTGTTTTGGGCCTGTAAATGAGTGTAAACTCTATTAGTAAAGGTTTTATGGGGCTAAATTCACCTGGCTGGTCTCAAAGCCACTGTTGCCATGGTTTATTTTAGTAGTACTGGTGGTACCCAAGGCGATACATGTGGTACGCAATGCCTTTTCAGGGGTTTTAAATGTTTGTAGGTGTGCGTAGTGGGAGGGTTTTGCAGGTTTGAGGTAGATTTTTGCTTCTTTTAAAAAACAAACAAATAAATAAGTTTTTCTTACTGTTTTTTACTCCTATTTTTGGTGGAACAGTTTACACTCAGAATTGTAGTACATTTTAAAGCTGGAATATCAATGAAAGAAACTGTTAAAGTGAGCAAAACGTAAGTAAACAAAATTTAGTTACTCTGAGTAATTCAGGTATTTTAATATAATTTACCAATTTAAAAAATATAATTTAATTATTACCTCAAAAAAAATGTTTTAAATAAAATATTTTAGTAACTGAGTAAACTAAAAAATCTTAAAAATTAAGTAAAATAATTCAATTTTGTGTATAAACTTCTGTTTCACATCATTTAATTCGAATTACCATCAAAATGATACTTTGATGAAAGATGAAAAATCTGTCATTCTTTATTCGCTCTCATCATGTTAAACCAGTGTGAGGTTGTTCTGTAAACAAAAACGTATTTTGAAGAATGCTGGTATCCAAACAACAGCAGGACCTTTTGACTTGCAGTAGTTTTGTAGATAGGAAATGTGTACCACTTTTATTCAATTACTTACATTCTTCATTTTGTGTTCTGTGTACAGGTTTCAAAAACCAAGACGTAAGCAAACAAAGAGAGATTTTTCATGTTTGGTGAACAATCGCTTTAATGAATTTAATTGTAAAGTATATCCATAAATAACTTTGCGCATGTATTGACAGCATATTCTCTGGAACTGCGTTTTTAAGAGAAGTAGTTGCGTGCACAAATCGTGGACTCCCTGGCACGTTTGTGAGCAGAAGCATGCTAATTTGCGTTAAGCTGTTAATGCACTGCTGATGACGCCTGACAGGAAAAGCAAATGAAGCAAAGTAAACACGTCAGCGTTAACCAAAAAAGTGAAGTAACAAAGAAAGAGAAAACAAATTCAAAGTAAGGAACGGCTAGGAAGCGGCAGGCCAAATGTGAAGTTTAATTCGGTACCCTGAGGGTGCTCATGTTGTGTGACAGGGGTTCACATGTAATCACTGTAAATGCTGAAGTGTTAGCTACACCCCACTGTTCCGCCTCGTGCCCCCCTCGCACCTCCCCTGCCCGGCCTCATTACCCCCCCTCGCATAGAGCCATTAACGGCCCTCCTCGCTCCTCTTCTGTCTTTCTCTCTCTCCTTCTGTTGCTCTGTCAAAAGTGCCAAAGTGATGTCTGAGAAAACCTGCTTTTTAATTTAAAACAATCTTTAGTCCGTTTTATTTTGTTTAAGCTTTTTTGTTTGTGTCAGTAATTGCAGTTAATCAGTTAATCAACACAACATGAGCGGTTATTTATATCTATAATAAGCAGAATCTGAGGCCTTTTTTAGCTGCAATAGATGCACAACAGCCACATCTGGCATCGATTTTAAAAAGGGTATGTTTACAATTTTATAAACTCAAAGCATCTGCTGCTTGTTGATTCCTGATATGACAGAAAACAAGATGTGCTCTGATTGTCTTGACAACGACACAGATCCAAAGCTATTAAAGCTTACGGGTAATGCGTGTGTGTTTTTTTAAGGTTTAATTTAGAATTGATTCTCGACAAAGCCACTCTTGCTTTTTTTGTTCTGCAAGAACACCTAAGATTGCAAAGCACAACTTCAGAACCTTAACATCATGAACCCAACATTTCAAATAAACTTTCATTTTGGATAATAATATTTTGTTTTAAGTTAACACACTTTTATTACATTTGTGCGTGTGTGTTTTAACATTAGTCTATGAACCCTGATGCACTAAATCTCTATTTGACGTAGGGCTTGGCAAAATATCAATATCTTTTTTCAAGATGATTTGGGATTAGACAATCAGTTAGTATCGATATGGGATATGTTCGACTTAAAGAGTCTCTGTGTTTTCTGAGATGCGCTGTACACTCTCACTGTATGCACTTATCGGAGAAAAATGAAAATGTCTCGAAATAAGCGCTGAAATATAGGGATGCTATAAAGGCTAAGTTGAAGGTCATGGCACACACTGTAGTGACGTGAAGTGACGTGAGATGATGTGTGGCCAAGTTTGATGTCCCATACAAGTATCGAACCAGCAACATTCGGATCACAACTCTTAACACTCAGGCCACGACTGCCCCTAAAACATATGACAAGAAAGCTTAAAGACTGGTGATAGGTAAGCTCAGTGTGATATGCACTAAACCACTTCTACGACCACACAAGTGAACAATCCCCGAGAGTTGCAGTGAGTGTCATTGTATCGCAGGAGACTGTTCTATCAGTTTATTTGCTTCATCTGTGGCTTACGTGCTTAACATATTTCCGTTGGGGAAAAGCAAATCACTGACGTATTATATGTGGTTTCAACAACCATCAGCATTATGAGTTGTGTAGATTTGACTGGACTGGGTCTCAGAACACCTTCAGAAGTGGTTTGCGCGATCAGATTTCGGATTTACACCTTGTTTTTTTTATTGTACCGCTATCTGGTCAGAGAAAACGCAGGAAGTGACCCGATGTAAATAGCCCCTGTTTAACACATCTGGACTGTTGTTCGGCAGGTGCTGATAATACCAAAGCTTAGAAATCTATTTTAATCTAAGTACAATGTTAAAAAAGTAAAAAGTTCCAATAACCAAGGAATAATAATACATTTTATTTGTTTATTATAATTTTTGTCTGCGACTCAGTTTGGCTTTGACTTACAAGTAAACATTTATTCCACTTTGTTGAAAATACTTATATACATATCGGATCGCCTTTCTTCCAAAAAATATCAAGAAATGATTTTTAGTCGATGTCGCCTAGCCCTAATTTGAGGTTATATCTTCTTTGTTTGTTTTTATGTTCTTATGTGTAATTATAAAGTTCCCCCAAGGTTGATTATTTTATCCCAAACTTATCTTGACCATCTTAACTACATATTTAGAGGATTCTCACAAAGTCTTCATTTCAAGTCAAGCAAGTTTTTCTGGACTTTTAATACTTTTATTGACAAATTATCTATCAAAACAAAGTTGGACAAGTTTTTATAAGAAAGTTCTCATCACGGTAACGATATGAAATTGTCAATCTTGTAGCATTTTTTGTTGTTGCTAAAAACCAGCAAAGCATCGTGACCTCTTTTTATCATGCATAATAAAACACTGCATAAACATCATTAAAAACTTGCGTACAAACAATATGTTAATAATACGGTTGGCTTTGAAAATGGGAATTTGCACCTTTTGTGACACGGGTGCAGATCAAGCTTGAACGGCACATAAAATGAACAGATAAATGCAGCGTGATATACTGGCCGACAACGCAAAAAATCCATGGCACAGATTGTGTGCAGTTTGTAGTGTTATCTAAAAGCGATGTCTATGGTAGCTGAGGGGTAAAAGCCCGGCGTACACGGGGTTTATGGGCCCTCTGGCTCACTGACCACAGGCCATTAACTTACAGAGAGAGCCCAGGGCCCGAGCAGCCGAGCACGGAGAACATTAGAGCCGTGACCCCGATGGGATCACCTTATTACTCCTGCACATTATGTCTCCCATTGCGGTCCTTCTATTTAAGTGACTTCAGCAGGAAAAGAAGCACGGGGTAAAAGGAGTGTATGTGTCGGAGGTGAGATGCAGAAGAAAGTTTCAGTCCGGTGATTTATTGTATGTGTCTGCTTGTCTTGGTCTGCTCGGAGAGCAGATATGGGGAGGACAGACATTGTCTGAGCAAAGACGTATAAAGGAAGTGGAAGGTTTCATGCGACATGCTGTGGCCAAGCTTAACTGACCTGAGAAGTGCTCCTGTGAGGAAAGAGTAAGTCCGAAGGGTCCGACTGCCGTGTGTGTCTGAGGGAGCCCAAGAGGAGTAGAAGTGGAAGTTGATTTACTTTAAGAGCCGCATCGTACTTTACAGACTACCCCGTAAAACATTGCATGTTACAGGCCTCAAGAGGGACATCACCGAAAAGTGTGTGGCTCTCTGCCAAATGTTCCAGTTGACTGGCCAGCTCAGATAACATTCCTCTGCTCTGTACTTTGAAATGTATGATTAATTTTTCATAATAAAAATATTAATAATAAATTATTATTAAAGGACACATGACCAGTAAATAATACATAAATGCTTACGCTAAAAAATTGGCTTTCTTTTATTCAAATTCTAAGTGTATTCATTTCATTTACATTTCATTCACATTTACATTTACATTTAGGCATTTAGCAGACGCTTTTATCCAAAGCGACTTACAATAGTCTAGGAGACAATGAAGCAGTAAATAGCCGATACAACAATAGGTGAACAAGTGCTACAAAAATGTTACCAAGTTAAACAGAGAGAGAAGTTACAAAAGTTTTTTGTTTTTTTTTGTTTTTTAGATAGAGTGAGTAGGTTAGAAAAGAAGGTACTCCTAGTGAGTTAGGTGTAGCCGGAAAAGATATATCCCATGTTTTATATATGATTAAAAACTAAATAAGATCATTATAATCAACACTGTAAAAGTACACAATGTTAAAAAGTAAACCGTATATACATTTGATTAAATGTATATGGGTTAGATAAAAGTAAGAAACGGGTTTAAGCATGAAACTATAACTGTTAAACTGTTTTAAATGTAACGGATTTTACAAAAAAAGGAAAAAATCTTGTCAGGCATATCTACAACAAAATTGAATTCAAAAACATTGTATTACAGGAATTAATATGTTTACATGTTAAATAGTTTAAAATTAAAATGTTTAAATTTGCCACTTTTATACATTTGACAATAAGATTTTTATAAATTATTTAAAGCACAATAAAATGTAATATGTTCTTTTTTTACTGTTTAATATTTAGTGTAATGTATGTCAAAATTCAAGATTCAACCAAAACATTCAACCAAATTTTGACATTTATTCTCCAAAAACTTATAGTTTCAAATATGTAAAGTTCTTTCAACTGACATAAAATCACTTTTATATGTGTATTTTGATCTTAAAATATTATTATAATATATAATAGTAAATACCAAACACTGAAGGAAACATTACTGTTCATAACAATTTATTTAACATCTTGCGTGGAGATCACAGATGACTTATCTGAACGGCTTTGTCATTACAATAAACCGCTGGTTTAAAGTGTAACTTGATCAACAGATATAACGCCTTAAGTAATGTTTGACAATTAAATTATCATCTCTCCGTATTTCTAGCGGGCAGAACGTAATTTCAAACGCCCATCCTGTCTGAATGCCGGGGAACAGGGTGACAGGAGTCATAGCGTTCTGGGCATGTGCCAATTTTTGCCCAACTTCTTAATCAAGTCTGTGATGTCAGGATTGCTTTGTCTCTCCCATGTTAATTTAGCCGGTAATGGAAGCTGAAGTTGCAAATGTCCAACAGCTCGAATACACCGGTACAAGCCGTCAGAAATGTGCACACATCAAAACAGGAACATGAGGACGGGTGACAGTGAGTGTCGCAAGTCAAACGCTGTGTTTGTTGATCAACAAGGAGGATACATAGTGTGTGTGTGTGCATACTTGCGTACTTGTTCGGTGTTTAGTTATCTGAAGAGATGCATCGTGTGTTCATGTGGATCAAATCTTAAACTTTGACATTCTGATAAATTTTTATTTTGAGAAATTATACAAGTGAGACGTGAGAGTGAACAAAATTACATTTTGTTTGTTTGAACAAATGGATGAAAATTTCAGCCCCAAGATTTTTTAAAACTTGTTTATGATCTAATGTCTAACAAAGGGCATTCATTTTGGGATGCTACAATCATCTTGGCCTATGCTAGTTGTAATGAGCATGAAGCGTTTGCATTGAAGGGATATTATGGTTGGAGGAACAGTTTCACCCAATAATGAAAAGTCTGGAATTTTCTCACTCTCTAATTGTTACAAAACTGTATACGTTTCTTTGTGGAGCTGAACATGAAAGAGAAGTTAATGATGATTGTATCCAAGTCATTTTGGGTTATGTTGGACACTTTTTTACGTGAAAAAATGTACACAAAATTATGACAATTTAAAAGCTTTCAAATTAAGTAAATATACTGTTTACATTTTGTGTATATGTAAGTAAAAAAATTAAGTAAAGTAAATAATATACTTGAAAAAATAATTGTTGTTTGCTATTTAATATTCTCCACTAAAAATGTATTTAATGTTTTTAAAAGATTTAAATAAGTTTAATTTTGTGATATTAAGTATTAGAAGACAAATGAATACAATGGATGTCACTGGTAACTCAAAACTAAAGTATAATCCTTTGTGCTCAGTAAAATTAAAAACCATAAAAAAATGTGTTACATCTGCATGGTGAGCAAATGTTGGCAAAATTTTTCATCTTAGGGTGAATTTTTCCAAGTATTGCTAAAACATTGCGCAGGTTTCAGCGGGGGGTCGAGCAGACAGTGTGTAGGTACTTGAGTTTTACTGCTGCTCTGATTTCTACAGGGCCCAAGGGTGAAGGCCAAAGTCACGGACATTTCACAAGCGCGCCTGATTTATAGTTCAGTCAGTGGCTTTTTTAAAGCGCGGCCGGACAAATCCATGTTTTCCCCCTGCTTTTAGGGTTCAGGCCCCCTCCGAGCTTCACCTCTCTACTTCCCCGGCCCCACCATCAGCACCCTACTGTTCACATTAAACCACTGTTGGTTTGCCCTGTGGATCGCCTGTTTGGAGAACATGCTCCGTTGCCCTGGAGTCAGTGTGTTCGGAGTAATCCTTTACCCCCTGCATGTTTCCAGATTACTGTTGCTACAGCATCAGTCACGCATGCTGCAACGCAACATGCGCTTTGTGTATCCCCTTAAATTAAAAAGCATTTTACTGTGAGCGACTTGCGTCGGAATGTTCTTCAGAGATGGAAAGAGATTAGATTATCTTTTAAAAAGATAAACACAAGGGCCCTTTCATTAACCTAATGAAGACAAAGCTATGAGTTCTTAAGTCAATTAACAATATTTAAAAAAGCAAAGAAGCAAGAATCAAATATAATCAAGCATTACAGGCCCCAGTAGAAATCATCACGCTGAGAAAAAAATAAAATGGGTTTATTCAGGTCTAAACAAATGACCGGATATCCTCCGGTTCAAACCAGTTGACATCTACCCTCTGTTTGAACCTTGTCTTCTCTTCTGTCTCCTAGACCAACAAGCTTTCATTAATTATAATTAAATACAGACTGCATGTAGCTCCAATAAGCTGGAGGAGAGGAAACGGAGAGGAAGTGAGAAATCTTTGTCATCGGAGAGAGCAGTAACCTATGATCTCTCAATCAAACGCACTAAGGTCTATGCTGGATTTGAGGTTGTGGTGCAATGCGATGGGTTTGTACAGGACCTGACAGAAAGCAGGACAGTGGTGTCTCTATTGCAAAAAATGCAAAAATAATTATTCAAATATTCCTCAAGTGTATTTTAAGTTATTCTATTCATTTTTATAGCAATTAATTATGTAAGATTGTAGTTGTCCTGGATCAAATAAGAACTAATAAACTGGATATTTAAAAAAATAATTTAGCTAAAATACGATGTACGAAAACCTGTTTAAATTTAGATTTGGTTAAGCACAGACTTTTTTAGAATAATGGAGAAGAACTGAGTTTCAGTACCATAGTATAATTTTTTTTTCTGTTGAACACAAGGAAGACTTTCAAAGAATTAAGAAAAAGATACGTTTGACAAGCTTTCTTAACTACCCCATTAGTCTGTTGCTAACATTCTTCTAAATATATTTATTTTATACTTAACATTACACTGACATTTATATAGGTTTGTAGTTTTTAATAGGATATTTAATAGACTTTTTGGGGGTGAACAATCCCTTACATTTTTTTGTATCTTAGTTTCTGTGGGTTGTAAGAGGGGTTATTCATAGTTTTTATTTAAAGCCTCTTATAAAAATATATGTACACTGGTATCCATAGTCTATATATAGCATAGCAGCTAAAGCTCAAGTGTTTTGAAAGTCCCAGGGAAGGCACAAACGTAAGAAGAAAAAAGTCGCTTTGTGTCAGGCAAACATGTGGACGCAAATTTGCATAATGATCCATATTTCCATTATGAGGTGAAAGTGACAAAGAGTCAAGCAACCAAAAAACACGAACCCCGCAGACCTTAAAAACCCTCAAAATATCAATGCATAACCCGAAGATCCTCATTTTCCCTTTCTCCTCGTTACATATGTCTTCCTCATGTATGAGCGCGACCTTTGACCTTTCCCCCTGATTTATTTCCTGTGTCTGTCGTCATCATTGGTTCCTAGCTGCCGTTAGCACCCAATTAAACTTAAAGGTCTGTGAGAAGAATCCGACTGAAAAATTATTTGAGCCCCCTAATTATATAATTTCCACCTCTGCCTCACATAAATTCCAGCTACGTTTTTAATGGCCTTTAGTACTTGTTCAGCAACTTATAAATTTCAGCGATCCTTGGAAGAGGGAGCGAGGGGATGAGCTTTCTAGACGAATCCCGTGGTTGCGAAGACTCTGTAATGCTTTCTGCTGACCTTTGGGCGGTAAAGCAGATTTATTAGGCAGTCAACAGCGTTTTCCACTGCAGGAGGAGGGCGAGCAAGTAGAGCCGCTCTCTCACTAAGATGTCAACGCTATATATGAAATGATTTTTCTTTGGAAACCATAGTATACAATAGCAGTTTAATATAGTTACTCAAAATAAACATTTTATGATAGAACTGTTCTGATCTGTTCAACGCTCTAGTGTTTTGGATTAATTAAGTTTCTGTACATTTGAAAAAAATAACTTTAGTTGGTTGCGGGTCGTACAATAAGTAGAGACTAACAAAAGTCTTTGTAGTGCAAGTCAATAAATAATAATTATAAAATAATACGAATACACAACTAGTGAAAAGTTTTAATACATCTTCATGTATAGAAATCGAAGTAAACACAGCAGACTAAATAACATTAGGATTATGGGAAGTTATCAGAAGTAACACAACTGTGTAAACAAAAGGAATTATATTGCAAATAAAAGCATCTAAAATAAATCAATAAACTTAATTATATTTTTCAGTCTCTGATTACAATTAAGCAAGCGGGAGGTCTTCAAAAATCATATCAACTTTTTTCAATAACATTATTATTTAACTCAAAAATAATCTTTGTACAAACTACTTAATTCTTTCAGTTTTTTGAACAAAGAATTGCTCAGAAAGCAAACAAAATTGTAGCTTTCTGATCTATATGTGTCTTAAGTTCCAAATGTGTATTTTTGAATGAAATCAACTCAAGTTGAACAAAACCATGTCTAACTCAACCTTCGAAATGTACTTACTTTTGTTTAACACTGTAATAAAATATTTTTTAAAACATAGACCTAATGACATTTTTAGACCATTTGCTCAATAAATGAATCAACACACTTTATAACTAATATTGTGCGTCCATCAGCCTAAAAACAAATGCAACTCTTCTGAACAACTTAGTTATAATAACTTAGAGTTATGGTTAAAAAACAGAAACATAATTCCTATATAATCATGTATTATATATTTAAGTATATTTTAATATATTTTTTTCATAAAGTCTACTAATGCACAAAATAATTTTTGAGTGTAATTAAAACTGTGTTTTGATGGCATGTAATCATTCAGTTTCCTGTCGTCTCATAGATTAATTTCAAACGTTTTTTTCCAATGTTTTGTGATTAAAATCGTGATTTATCTTAATGAGAATAAAATGTTACATCGTCATTATGACAGCAAAGTGTTAGGTCTGGTTTTATAAAAACATGTACAAACATGTATAAAAATTATAAACATTTCGTTTGACAGGTCTATTTGTTATGTTTATTTGTTCTAATTGTTATATTCAAGAGGTTAAAATATAAAAATAATTTGAAACTTTCAGTCAAGCGCTTCCGAACTTTTAATCTGTACTGTAAAGCACATCTCTGCCATTGTTTTGTCAATTTGGTACAGTTTTTGTGAATGTTTAGACGTACATTAAGATCCATGCTCCATAAATTTCACAAACTGAAATGAACTATTTTTTAGCAGTCAGTGTACAAAAAATTGCCTGCCTTATAAATATAAAACTGGTTAGAATATAAATCTGGAACTGCAGATATTACATTGTGACAGATGATGTCAATCAGAAGATCTAATATTGTTGTATCAGAAAACTCAAGTAATTACTCCATGGAACTTTTCCATGCATCAATTTGCAAGATGGATCAAAACATATCCCTAAACCCCCCGCAGAAAATACAATCGTCATCTATCAAGAACATCTTTTCATTTATATGTGTAACTGGCCAGTCTTTATACTTCCAGTACAAGGGGTTCATGAACAAAAGGTTGCTTTTATTAAATAAGTAACCCCGGATAACAGTAGCCGTCAGGGTGACAGGCAGGTCAGGAGGTCAGCAGACTGCAGAGCTTGTTCAGTGGGACGCTGGGTAATAGAGGACACCAGGGACGAGAGAGAGAGAGAGAGAGAGAGAGAGAGTCTGTGTTTTAATAAGACAGACACACACTGATCAACACAGAAAAACAACAAGAGAGGAAAACAAATAAACAGTTAAAGAATGAAAAACATTTCTAGCAGCTGCAAATTCTGTGTGTATGTGTCCTGCTATTCAACATGCTTGTTCAACAAACTCACAGTTCATATTAATGTTAATGAGTTTCAAACCTAGAATGGCTCAAAGCATATGCAATCATTGCATCAGAAATAAAGAAACAGTTGCCGTTACACACATGTGTGAAGATCTAAAATAACCTGAGCTTTGCACGGTTTATCATACAGATTCATAAACTGAAATTTAATACAAAATTCTTAAAAACACGATGTTCTATATTAGATTCTAAAATCACTTTATAATTCAAATCTATACACTTTTATGAAATCATGAAATCAAATTCTGAACATGTTTACAAGCATCAGAAATTCATTTACATTTTTTTTACATTTTTGTGAAGTCTGAATCTAAAGGAGGTTCTAAACATTATTGTTTTGGCCCATTTGCATCTGTAAAACGATCCTTAGTAAATATTTAATACTTTGCCGAAGACGCTTATGTTTTTCATATTTTTTAAGATACATATTTTGTATTGCATTGCTTTTTCAAAAAGTAAACTGTAATATCATTGTTCGGTCAAAAAAAATTCACATGCACGGCATGTTCGGACGAAAAAACAAAAAAATCATGTTCGGTGTTTGGCCAAATGTGTTAAGTTATGTGTTTATTATTGCATTAATGCATTGTACTCTACTATACAATATTCAACTATGTTATGTATGTACCTTATAAATATTTTTGTGTATATGAATGCAAAATGCATTTTTACTCCAATTGTATTACATTTTAAAGAATGTGTTCCTCCTATCCCTTCTTTACTCTTTTTAGATGTAAAACCGCTCCATATTTTAATCTCTTGCCGATGTGAGAATGAGATATCGTTACTATGTGTCTCAATGTTTTTCCTTTTCCTATGGTCTCCATTTTGATAACATTGATTAGACAAGGGAGAAAGCTGGGATAGAGAAAGAGCAAGCGAGAGGGAGAGAGAGGTGTATATGCCGACATTCTATCACAGCAGACACATATTGACTGGCAGTCTGAAACTAGTCACTCACTCATCAGGCCTGGCTGGCCTGATTGAGTTGCCAGGAGAGCCTAAATGAGGCCTCCATCCACCACGCTTTGAAATAAACTGCAATCTTTTTCTGGCCTTGTTGTTTGGCCAGCCGGAGGAGAGAAAATGATGTGAGGGGTGGAGGGGGGGGGGGGGGGGTTAAAGGGGAAAATAAGTTTAGTGAAAGAAGAGGATGGGAGAGGAAGAAGAGCGGCAATATTTAGTAAAGGTGAGATTTGGGGTATGTTAGATTGTTGGTGCGATTTGTGACTTATTTAAAGTCATGGCGAAAAACACAAGCACAAACAATTTTTATTCATTTCCTATAATTAGTTACCACATTAGTTAATACCAACTAACACTTCTTAAGCATTTCATTATCCTAGTTAATATTTGTTGAAAAAAATTCAGTTTGTTACACATCGTAAAAAAAAGACATCTAAGCAATATAAAATCAAATTACATGTTTTGCATGTTATTTTTATGCATGTAAACTAATTTAGATGTGTACATATATTTATTTTATTTCACCAAAAATTTTACACAATACATGAATATTTATACAATTGGTTAACAATTTTACCTGCATGTTTATTAAATGTTTTATATTTTTCATAAATATATACATATATATTAATGTCTTCATACAGTAAATATTAAATTGTTATGAATGTTACACGGATAAATATACCAACTTTTATTCTGTTTGTGTTTAATCACAATAAATTGTTTTATAGCTTTCGTTATTTTAGACTTGCAGTCTTTTTTTCTTTAATTTGACATTTTTACTGATTATATAAAATTATGTAAGACAGAATAGAATCAATGACTATACCGCCATGGATAAATTACTCCACAAAACGTTTAAGTAACCCATGTAAAAACTACATTTACAGTTTTTTAACGAAGTTTCACAGTTTACATGTGTGTGAGATCTTAGTATTGTTTGACAATACCTGGTCATTAAGTGATGTTTTCTGTGTTATATAATAGTTGTTCACAAGTCCCCTGATTGTCTAATTTTCTTCTTTTTTTCTTCTTTTTCAGTATTGCAAAACAAAAATATCAGCCTTTCTTCATTAAGGACCCTTCATGTCTATCAAAGTTTTTCTTTCATTTCTATGAGTTGCAACGGGCTGATGTTCAATCAATCAGTTCCAGATTCACTTTTGGTTTATTTATTTATTTTGGGCTGGTCCTCTCCAGCAGTCTGCTTTAATAATACTCCCATCAGCAGATGCATTCAGCGGAGATTTCCAATTTATTTCTAATCAAGCTTTATCTAATATTCTCCAGACAGGCAATTAAAATTTCAGAGTACACTGAAAAGCCATTGCTCACTTTTTATTTTCTCCCAGTGTTCATTTAGAGTGTTATTTCATTAAAAACGCTCTCGTTGATGAGTTTGGTGCTATTTGCCGGCACATTTAATTACTATTTTCAACATCCTCTGCTGTCGAGACCCCTATCAGACACTTGTGCCATTCTCCCCATTTAAAATACCTTTATGAGACAGCGTACAGGGTCAGAACTCTACTTTAATTACGAAGTTACACTGGCACCAAAAAATGAATCTTCACAGCAATCGGTTACGTCAGTACGCTTGAGCGTCATTGTCGAGACCAATGGGTGTAATTAAAGAAATCTCTGTCTATGTGCAGTGTTTCAGCTGTAATCTTCTCCTTACAAGGACATTCACTGCAAATTTTATCACGGGCACTACCTGTAGTTTATAGTAGGTCTTACAGAAACCACACTCTCGACTCAGATAGCATGAAACAAGGGGGATGTAATTGGAAAGGCTGAATGTGTCATTAGACGTTATAATGAGATTCTTCTGGTGAAACATTGTGGAGCTACAGAAGCTACAGCTTGATTTTAGAGTGCCATAAACAAGCTGTTGCGTGCATAGCCGTCACAATACTTGTTTTATTGGATTCATCAGTTGTTTCTGCTGGGTTGGAAGATCTGCTTGTCTTATACGGAGATATCAGATGAATTTAATGTTTGGTGTTAGCACTTTGTTTGAATATCTGCTGTTTTTAGTTAGCCAGGTGACCGTAGCCTTGAGGCCTAAGATTTTGGCCAAGGTAGAGATGCAAGTCTAGGTTCATGCCTAAATTCTGCTCTATTTATAACTAATCCCATGTTTCCCAATAAAACATAAACCCCCAGAATGGTAAAATATGCTTTGAAGAGGACATCTATGGTGTATAAAATATTTACGGGGCTTAGTTAATATCACAAACTAAACAGTTGTATTAACTTAATAAAATCTTTTAAAAACATTACATTTATTCACAGGAAAATATAACAATAATTTATTAACAAATTAACAAATATATATATTTACAAAAGTTTGTGATAAAAATAATAAAAAATAATAACAAAAAAGTATGTTTTTAACCAATATATATTTGTTGCATACGCCTTATATTTTGGTGAATAAAATGTATAAATTAAACATCATATTTATTTAATTTCAAAGCCTAAACATTTATTATTTGGGGAGAATTATTTATATAAAAACACAGTAAAACGTTTTTGAATATAGCTTAATCTAATCAAAATCCAGCTTCTTGCTCTGATTCCTAAATTATTACGTTTGGACTCTCCCTAAACTTGTATAGACCACTTTGGAAGACTAAACAAAGCTGGGACAGTGCTGGTCCAAACGTTTTTTAACGCAACAAAAAAATACAACCAATAGAACAAGTATAGCCGAATCAAAATAACAAATGAATATCTTGAAGATTAGTTATATATTTGCGTTAAAAAAATTAACTTTTTTTAACTAAAGCGCTACTTTAGGACAAATCCAATACGTCGATAAAAATAATAGGAACATTTAAAGTGTTAAAAACAGATTTTAACAGGTTGCTTAGCTTTTTTAGAGTGCTAATATACATCCAGCAACTGCATCACTGACTCATTGATATGACCTTTAGATAATGCTCACGATCTAGTACACAACCTCAATATCATCAATATCAGGCTTGAGGAGATCTATGAAGCAGAAACCTCTCAATTTGCAGCCTAAAGTACACCATTAAATACGAAAGACAGCTTTTCATAATTGATGTCAATTTAAAGGCTAACCCATGAGTGCAAATGTCTGATTTGTCAAATATGTCGACTAACCACCTTGTGTGTGTTCTTTTGTTTATAAAGCATCTCTCACTATCCAAAAACAGTTGTGTTAGATTACTGTAACGCACTTTGTGATCAGTTAGGGTTGTCTTTAAAACACAACCATTTAAAGTTTCTCTTGGATTCTGATCCCAATTTGACATTTTCTTTGTGTTTTTGTGTGTGTGTGTGTGTGTGTACCTGTAAACAGTCTGTAGAGTTACAAATCTGAAAGTTTATGATAAAATTAGTTATATTCTCAAACAGAAATCAGATGTCTTGGTCTACATTAAATGCCAGAATTGTAGGCATCCAGTTACTTCAGCGATGTGTTGTTTGAGACAAAACAATGGACTCTTTAAAGACAACAAAAACTGCAACTTCAATTCCACATGACGTTGTGTAAATTATGTCAAGGCAATTCTGTGGAAGTGTCAACCTTACCATGAAAATAGCGACATTTTACCAAAGGTTTTTAATGCACTTGTAGCACAGATGTCAACATGTGGTTGTTCAAATATCCATGTGAGGTCTCTTTAAATTTTAAGAGAATTTAAAAATGTTTTGTGCATGATTTCTCAGTGTAATAAAGGGCTGTTTTTAAGGATTGTCACATCCATAACGTTACATTTTGCTCATTTACAGACACATGAATATTAAAATATAGTAATTATTTCATTTTCTATAAAGAGCTATACCTTGGGCATTTGTTCGATAGGTTTGATTCTGCTTTGTCCATTTTGATTCACATAAATCTTAAGAAGTTTGTTGTGTCCCAAAATTCGTGTCCATTGTTTTACGCGCCCGTAACGCAGGTTAATTTATTTCTTTTAAATAGAGTGCTTGTGCATAGACTGATATTTCTTCTGATGTTTAAACACTATCAACAAGGGTTTTGTACAAAAGAAACCGTTGATTCAGCTTACCGGTCCATAACGCAAAATGTCATGTTCATAAGCTGGAATTGCCCATCCTCACGTATTGACCATATTTTGCTCATAATTCAAAGGGTTTGTTTTTAAGAAATTCAAAAGATCTTGATCCCCTTGCTCAGGTGTGTTTAAACAGGATTGAAACTAAACTTTGGACAGTCTGCCCACTTGAAGCTGGATTAGTCACTTGTGGTCAAAGGCTTTGGAAGTAAATAATGACAAAATGTTCATTTCTGAGCTATCCCTTTAGGATTTACAAAGCAATAAAAGTGTGAGTTATTAAATTAATGAAGATAAGCTTTATTAAGTAGAGTTATGGCAAAAATGCATAGAAAGCCAAACAAATTCGTCTTTCACAGAAAATAAAGATCAGCAAGTCAGCAACCAGCATTCAAATGGTTTACAACCTTGAAACTTTTGTAAGACTTGCATGCTCCTTTTTGCAATACCAGGCGGCCATTTGTATCAAGGCCAACTGCACAAATCCATCGCCAAAGTGTAAACCTTGAGTGTTTTGAAACTCATTACAGGCCTGAAGTATTCTGGATAGAGGTCATGCTGGATGCTGATATGTAGAAGTGGCTGGTATTAATGACCTCTGTGATTAGTTTGCCAATATAGCCCTCACTTCTGTTCAGGTCAGATGAGCGTACTTTTCTAATGCTGTATTGATTTGAACGCTTGCCTTTAAACTTGCGCATGATCACAATTGTTAAGGAACCAACACCAAGCCACAGCAACAAATATTTGATAAATCAAATCTGAACATGGTGTTTGACTATTGGAGAAAGCTGTTTTTTTATATTAAAAAGCTATTTAAAGCATTTTGCCAGATGTGTAAGATTAAGTTTCGGTAAACGAGAAAGTTTCTCCCTTGCAGTTCTGAAAAGGTCCCTGTGTAAATGACAGTTTAAAAAAACTGAATGGCGATGTTGCGTTTTGTTCATACATGGCATGCTTGTGCACAAACATATAATAAGTTATAATCCAACGTTTCTACGAGTTTGCGTTAGCAAATAATGAAGAAGGCCCTAAGAAGAGTAACTTGGAATGCTGTCTAGGCGGAGAGTCCACATCCTTTACCAAAGTCAGAGCATTCCCCCTTATCTAGGTAGAGGGGGAATGCTTTGGGCTGAGGCAGGAAACAGGCCAACGGTGTAGAGTTTGGGATGGAGGAAGGATGCAGGAAATGGTCACCAGAATGAAGGTTGGAGGGCCTGTATATATTTCTATTTGCTTCCTCTTATGCTGATTGGATAGATTCGTATATTTGCACGTGCTCCTCCCGAGCTTTAAGAGGCTCCGTGACTCTGCTGGTCTTTGAAATTCACTTTAATACCTATAGAGACGCAGTAACAGAGGCCTTCATTGTTGTTTTGTGTATTTGAACTAAGCTGTGCGGCTGAATATGGGATGCTCATGCACGTGACGTCATTGTTATCAGAAAGTTTGTTCTTACAGTTTACAAAGAGACGATAACAGTACCGGCCTTTTTTAAAATGGTTAACATATTTTTGAAATACTTCAAAAGAGTACTACGATTGCAAATTTACAAGATATTTGTAAAACAAATGTAATTTTATTTTACCAAAAATTAAATTGTTGATATATTTTTTGCCATTTTTATATTATTTCTTTATTTTTATGCGTTAACAGTGTTAGAAACTTGAATAACCACCAGCTACAAAGTTGATTCGTTTTTTTTTAAATAAGAAGACTACCTTGCTTGCTTTCTTAGAAAAAGTTGACATTACCATTGTATACTATCACTGATAGTAGTGAACTTTAAACACTTGACATAGTATTTGCTAGAGGATTCTGATTTGCCGTAATGCCACACAGTGCCAGCAGTTTAGTTAAGATGTACTTCTTCTAGTTTACTATAATTAAATTTTCCCATTATTCGGAGTGAAGGTGTCCACCCGCCTCCTCTACTTTTTTGGCGTCTCTGGGAGTGCTGGTCGTAGGACAGCCTCTGCAGACTGTCTCCAGGCCTGTAGTGTTTAATCAGAGACTCTTTGATTTCATGCACTGCTTCACTTTCACTGCATCTGTATTGCTTATGGCAAGACAGGGGTGAAAGCAGCCCTGAGCTCATGTGAAAATTGTGCCTGCAAGGGGAAGAGTACAATGCGTGCCAGGGGTACAAGATTTTACAAGCAAAACACAGACTCACAAACACACACACAGGCATACACAAATGATGCCGTAAGTACTGCACGCTTCTCGCCTATTTAGGGCGACCGTGTCCAGCAGTGGATTTGAATATGCATGACTCTCCCAGAATCCCTTGCAGCAAGGCCTCCGCGCATAGTATTCGTTGGCCCACTCACAAAACTATGGAAAAACAAGCATCTAATTTGAATACTTTACCAGCGCATCCTGTCATCCACAATAAATATATATCCATAAAAAGACTTTTGTAATTTGGAAAACAGCGGGATGTTGTGAAAAAAGTTATAATGATACATGCGTTGTGTTTGACATTTGGCAACACATTACGATAGGTGTTTATAGCGCTTCTTTTGTATTTGCTTGGGAAATGAGACTTGAATATGTTTAAAATGCGTTGAGCATTCAGCATATTATGCTTGGTTTGTTGTCAGGAATATTTTTATCACAAAAACACTCGGCTAAGTGTGTTTCACGTCATATCAATGAGGACACGAGCATCTCGTGTGTAAAACAGGTCGACGTGAGGGTGAGCACAAAGTCAATCTCAGCCCATGGCGGTGCATTAGATATTACTTTCAGATCAGCAAATGTCTTTTTCCATTTGGCAACATTGGAATACTGTCAGAATACTGCAACGCGGTATTTCCTGCTTCCTTGTTTGACTGTAAGTTGGCTTTTTTACACCAAAGAAAGTACTTTAGCGATTTACCCCTCAATGTACGCTGTCCATTACAATGGATTTTCTCAATACGGTCTCATTGTAGGAAAGGATATTTAATGATTAGTCGCAATTAATGTTAATCATATCCAGAGTAAAAGTATGCATTTTATTACATTTTTTTAAATGTATGTTTTGGCTTATTAATACAAATTAATATTCACTGTACACAGATATACATTATTATTATGAATACAAAAACTTATTCTTGATGTGATTATTCATGATCTAATAGGTTAACGTCCCTAGATTTCAAGCATCTCATTTTATGTTAATAAAACCTACACGAGAGCGCAAAAATCAAGCACTTTTGAATATTAAAATATCGTAAATTGCGCAGACGTAATATCGTAATATATGTAATATGATTTGCAAAGACGAAAATTGAGAGACGTCAAACATTTTGGTTGTATGTTGGACCCTTCGTGCAGCAATCTTAAACAATTTTTTTTTACGACCATGGTAAGAACTTTCAGAACCTTTTTCTTAAAGTAAAACATATATATTGATTATCTCATTTTCTGACATAAATAATAATTCTGATTAAATTGATTTAAATTAATATTGTATCGCCTGTTAAATATCGCCTTCTTTAGCATGTCATTGCAAATACAATTTGCCTCAATATTGCACAGCCCTACTTGCTTAAGTCTTGCCAGATAAACCGAGGGAAAAGTTGCCAGCGGTGCCACTTGTCAAGCCATCACGCTGAGAAGTAAACAGCCGGGTCACAGAAAGCGTGCCAGCAATCGAAGAGCCGGCCCGCTCCTGAATTTCCAAGGCGCTAGCGGGCAAGCGCTCCCAGACCATCTTCCTCAGTCCCCATACAGAAGTGGCTAATTAAATACTAAGGTAGGAATAAAATCTTAATGAGAAACACAAGCTCGCAGCAGAGTTTGGCATCGGCCAGCCAGCTCTTATTAGGTGTTCTCGCCCATATGTGCTTGGGTGAAGTGCCCATTAGCGCTGTCCCTAATGGAGCTCCCTCCATGTTAGCATTAGCCTGCTGCGACCGCCGTAGCCGCAATTTCCCCCCGAAACTTGGCAGGCAAACGGCGAGGAGAGCCCCACGACGAAATCCTTCGCCTCCGTAAATATTTTATGCAAATGAAAATTTAATTCTTTGCTTAGTTTAAGCAATTTCCCCCTGTAAGTAGTGTGTCTGTGAAGGAGATTACAACATTTGCTGGTTTGTTTATAATTTAATTTTTTGATGTCAGGGCTGGCGGAGGGTAGAGACGGAACACCTGTGAGTGTTTATAATGTCCCATCTCTCTCACAGCTGTTCCTTTTCAAAACACCTCGCCAGTGTAATAATTTCATAAAATTTCATGATTTACCATCTGCTAGGCCCCGGCTATAAGCACACGCAATAAGCATTTGTATGGCGCTAGGCCCAGAAAGGTACAATAACTGTATATTTTAACTTAATAGCTTTTCCGGGGCATGCAAATTTCGGCGCGGCAGATTGCTGGGATGTTACTCTGCGAGACGGGCCAGCTTTTCCTGTCTCGGTTATTTTGTTTTCTCGTCCGGTCTCGGCGGCTCTATCAGACATCGGCGAACTGTTTGGCAGCGGATTCCAGTGCGCGTGAAAATCCCGGTATCGAACTCGAGGCACGAAGTCGGTGTAGATCATTTCCTTTTTAGCATATAATGTCTGTGCATTTGGGTAATTAAAATGATTACTACAACAATTAAAGCAAGTAATTAGAAACTAATTACACCGGCATTTTTTGTGATTACAGGAGCAGATGAAAATAGTGCTCAAAATTAAATTCATTGCATATTCATGGAAATGAAATTAAATAGTGCTGGGTGAACGAGATAACAGGAGGGGAGGGTGGGATTCGGGGGGATTGCTCAGAAGAACAGTCTGTTGCTAATGTCTTCAGCAGACATTTTGCTAAATCAGTGATAATCTTTTAATGGCCTTAAAAGGAGTTCATATTTGGAAGACGGTCGGAAGCGTCGGGGGTGTAGGTTTTGTTTCAGTCTATTCACGCGGCTTTAGTCCTCTCTCCAAATGATAAAACCTACCAGCTGTGGCACAATAAAAAACATTTAATCATTATCTAGTCAAATGGAGCCGGAAAAGAAGGGGCTTTCTGTTGCTCCTTGCACGGCTATGGATTAAATTAAAGAATTGCACTCATTTTTTCATCTCCCCCTCTCTCTCTTTCCCCTTTTCTTTCTCTATCTCGCGAGCACCTTCAAGCCTTTGGCTGCTGCCATGATCATGTAATGAGATTCTTCAGATTAAATAGATTTCCTGTTAAACTCGGGGCTCAGCAGATAGGGTGTCAAGAATGAATGGTTATTAACATTTAAATATATCACGGAATAAGAAAGAGTGAGTGAGGTAGTGCGGGGAGATGGGAGGAATAGAAAGAGATACTAAGTAAGGACAGGAGTGGCAGCGGGGAAAAAAAACAACAATATGAATATTTCATTGTTGTTGGAACACGGTGGATTCTGTTTTCGGCTGCTCTCTCTCTTTCTCTCTTCCTCTTTCCCTCTCTCACTTTCCGGTTGTGTGTGTGCTGAAAACACTGATAGAACAAAGCAAATTAAAAAGCCTTGTATATTTACTCTGGAATAAATACGTGTGCATATGGGTTGGCTAGACTGTTCACCTATACTCGAGGACAAGAAACACGTTAACAAGTACTGATAAGTTGGCGTACTTGAAGTGGACACTTCGTAGGGTGTGTGCACTTTTGCGTCGGTTTATTTTTAGGTACATATATTTAGGTTTTAGCTCAAGCTGGAAATTCTCCCAAAGTCCATATTTAGGAGAAATATGTAGATTTTTTAATAATAGTGGGAAATGTACGAACAGTTAAATTTGGAATATAAAATATTATAAATTTTTGCCGAAACTAACATCATTTGTAATTTTTATTTTTATATATAATGCATCATTTATCTTTTAAAATATTATGATAAATTGCATGGGAATTTTTTTTGTGATATGATATATATACAAATATTCTGTTATTTACCTTTACTATATTAGAATGATTTTCTGTTTAAAATAGTTGTGGGATATTTCACCCAAAAAAAACAGTATAACTTGTTTTAATAATTTCAGATAATTTAAAGTATGTTGGTAACCCAAAAACTGCCTCTGTTATATATATATATATATATATATATATATATGTATGTATATGTATATGTATATATTAAATATCTCTTTAAAACCCTATTTTTTTTTACTATGTTACAACTCTTCACTACACAAAGTCACTACACAAAGTGTAAACTACATACAAATACAACAAACACTTTTATTAAAACACAGATAAATTTTCCTTTCTCACTCACTCTCTCTTTCGCTCTGCAAGTGTGTGTCTTCTGTCTCTTCCTCCCATTCTGCTGTAGATTATTACACAAGATTAATAATGTAAATTTCCCTGCCTGGCTTGCCTGAGAAGACCATGCTTTCAGAAATGGATGGCCCTACCATCCATCACCTCTTTTCTTCTAGTCCTGTCCTTTTTCATTTTTCACTATTCCTTTAGAAAAAAGCAGGAGAGGTGGGGGAAAGTAAAGAGAAAGCAAATAAATAAATAAATAAATAAAAACACCCAACACAGGAGAAAGTGCTTGGAGAAAGTCTATGTGACATGACTGTCTGGCTGTAGCACAGGAGAGCTCGAGGCAATAGGTGAAACTGTCATGAATGCTGGGGTTGCTGGTTACTTGCACATGTAGAAAAAAAAGAAATTCATGTAGCCTAGAATTGTAGAAAAACAGTTCTTTTCAATAATATTTTGTTTTAAGAGTTGCTATCGTTAGAATGGCATGTGTAGGATTGTTGGGGTTTGTTATGAAACTTATTTGTAGTAAAAAAATAAACTTGTGCTTAAAAGAATGACTTAACTTTAAAATATTTGCCACCTGGAGAACTTTTTAAGAGCCTTAAAACTTACATGTTTGTTTGTTTTTATTATAAATTACATCTGTTTTGTTTTATCTAGTTGATTTTTATGCCACAGAATTATGGATTCAGTACAATGAAGATATAACAACATCACAATAATACAAAGGGCTAACTTTCCGAGGCAAGGTTGTCAAGGAGACACAAAACGCTAATAAATAAATATGAGTTCTATGCTTTGCATCAGGGCGTCAAGTCCCCAGCGTTTAGTGGTTTTCTGCCCTTAAACAGATATGTATGATAAAACATGGAGTGAATAAATAAACACTGACAGCACGATATCTGGATTTCATATCGGACGTGAAAATCCGTGGAAAATTGTCACTCAACGTACATATTCATATCCGAAGTCCTTTTCTTCTCAGTCCGCTGAACAAATAATACCACAGATGGTACAAAGCTGCGTTCCGATATTTCAAATGAAAGGCAGATTTTTCCATAAGCCAGCCATGTCCATGGGCAGACAGGTGTGCTATTTACATAACACAAAAACCTTGGCGGAGATCGCCTTCTGTAAGTAAATGTCACCCATCCCGTCTCATTGGTGAATCCGGCAGCTCCACCTCTGACATCCATCAAAATTTAGCCCGCTCTATCCGCTGATGTATCTGTCTCGATCAACACCAGCGCAGGGGTGCAAATAGTGCGAAGATGTTTGTTTTTGAGAGGGGCTTGGAAGGAGCTAAGTAAATGTTGTTTCTCATAGCCTCTCCTGTCAGTTTGGGAGGAGGGGGGGCTTCCCTGTCCTTCGTGGGTTTAGATATAGTACATGTGGACGTCTCAGAACGATACAAAGGTATGGGGAGCGTGAACGCTTGTAGGGTCTGGACGATGATGTCAACCTGTCAGACCAACTTCACGGGCATCACTTTCAAGCCATTTAGCTGAAGGAAACACTCTTGCTTGAGTAATGTTGCTTTTTATTGGGTGTAGTTAAGTCAATAAAATCAAAATTGACTTTAAACTTGAATTAAAATGGCATATTTAACCCCAAAATCTCATCATTGACATTTGAAACTGTCTTAAAAATTTTTGCAGAACACAAATAATTTTTTTTAAAGAATGTTGGTGATCAAAAACTATTTGTCCCCTTTCACTTCTATTGTATGGTTACAAAACGAATGAAATTAGAATTCAATTATTTTGCCAACTTTCTGCAAAATATCTTCTTTTGTTTTCTGCAAAAGAAAGCCGTTCAGTTTTGACATGTAATGAGGATGATTCATTTGACCTATGATTCCATTCTTTGACATGATCTTACTCTGTCAGTATTAAAGATATCAATGCTATATACTTACATACTGTTCTTTTAATTGTGTAGAATTAATATTTTATAAAAAAGCATATACCAAAAAAATGACTTGAGATGGCTTTTCACAGGTAGGGTCACATTTCAATTGGAAATATGGCCTAATGCCATGGTTTTATGTCCAAATTCCCTAATATGTGATAGAGTCATGACTAAAACCAACCCAGGGAGCTGATTCAATATTATCTTCATCTTCAGCAGGTTTGTTTTCAAAGCTCTCACCATTCATTCTTTCTTCTTTAGTCATTCCTTCCTGCATTACATGTTGGCACAGTTCAGTTCGCCTGTCAATATAGTATGTGTGCCAGAGTGTCTCATCCCTTCCTCCTGCATGTGCTTCTTAAATGGTAATGCAGGTAAGGCAGCGTTGGTGCCTTGGGTGGAGCCCCTGTCCCTGGCTTTGCATCCTGGGCCCTGATGCCTAATGATGTTGTGTAGAGACCGGTCCACTGTGAGGAGGATTATTAAGCACTGCTGGCCTCCAAGATGGCAGAGTGCTTCTTCCTCCATTGGCCTCTGGGCACCCAAAAAGGGAGTCGGAGAAAATTTTGTACTGTATCTCTTGTTGGCATATAAAGCAACATGTGATGCACTACGGCATATTTCTTAGCTTTTGCAAGAACTGCTGGTGGAAACCGAACAGCTTAGGTCATTATCAAATCATGAAGCAGATAATAACTTGAAATGATATTTTGCGGGGTACGTAGGGCTATAGGTAATGCGTTGTGCTGATTAGCGATTTGTGATTATGAGCGAATAGGGCCCTGATGTATTGTACTGAAAAGTATTGAGCGTACATGTTTGGGTGTGTGTGTGAGATGCTTGGCTGGTTCTGATCTCCTCCCAGTACTTAAAAACTGCAGGAAAGAACAGATGGACAGGCTAACCACGCAATTATCCTCAACTGACCCATCATAACTGCTTGGGATGCGATGTGTTTTCATTATCCAAGCTAAAAAGAACAGAGGGATAACTGTCTTTTTGCAGAAGCTGAGAAGGAAGTTATATGACGAAACAAAGAGAGAGATAGGTAAACTAAAAGAAAAATGTTTGCCTTCTTATTTATGTACATTTCTCCCGTTACCGTGCAAACCTCTCCAGTTTTATTGGTCAGTTATATAGATAGACAATAAGAACCCCGACCAAGCACTCATAATATTTTGCCACCAATTACTATTGATTTTACTATCACTTAGCTGCAGGATGTAGTTTTATTACTAATATATTTAATGTGCAAATCAATGGGAACACTTGTTTGGCGTATTCTTAAGACAGTAATAAAATCAAACATCTTGAGAGTTAAACAATCTCGTCTCAACAGAGGGACAAAGCAGATGTGTAACGCAATAGTTTAAAGGATTACCATATCTCCTGGCCATCTCCAATGAAATCATCTGACAGGGCCCTTCCAAAACACGCAGGTTATTTCCCAGTGCAGTAGGCTTTATTTTTGCCAAACCATGCCTATTAAGTTCACATCTCTGGATCACATAGAAGCTGTCCAACTCATCAATCACGACAAACAATACTCTTTGCCCAGGTTCCATCTGGGTACCGAGTGAGCACGGCCCAGAGCAGCAGTTTTACTGGAGATCCACGCATAGTACACCCCAAAATGGACTTCAAATGTGTTTGTGTTATTTCTTTGTAGTGTTTGAAGGATTTTTTAGATTGCTTAGTGCCAATCGAATCTCTTTTTGAAACCATAGCTGAGTGACTATGTTGAGCCAAAGATTGTAGCAAGCTGAAAAATTTCAGCGAATTGTGGGTTTGTATTAATTTCATTTTTGCAGTTTAACTGATAGTTCACCCAAAACTAAAATTGTGTCAATTTACTCTCCTTGTAATTTTACACAAAGAATATACTTTGAAGAACGTTTGTAATCGGACAGCAGTGGCAGTCAATCATGTCTGTTTTATTGACACAAAATCAAGTGAATGGCTGCTAGTTTCTGACATACTTCAAAATATCTCCCTTTGTGTCATACAGGTTTGAAATGATAAGGGAAGATGATTTTTATTTTGAGCGATGCTATCACTTTCTGTTTATTTGCTCTCAGATAAAATCGCTTTCCACTTTTAACCAGCGGATTATATATTAAACACTTATTAGCATCTTGGACTGAAATGATGCAGTGCTTTTTTGTAAAAAATAATATGGCAACATCTTTCCACAATACATACTGCCATACTCCTAAGGCAGAGCACAAGATAACTGAAAACAAAGAGTAGCCAATGTTTACGCTGGAAATTCACAAAGATTTATTTATCAGGGTGTGAGTTAGGGATATGCATTCCACCCTCCATTTAAAGCAGTCTTATTTCCCACCAGCCCGGAAGGCTCTAAGCACGTCTAATTCCACCAACAACTATAATTCTCCTGGAAACTACTGCTGCTCCTCAACCTCCCGGTGCTGCTCCTCTACAGTCATCTCTGTGTATTCTCTACCATACACACACGTGCGGAGGACTTTTCTACTGTCGGGTGGTGTTATGTTAAAGTACAACTGCGGATCTATAAGGAATATCCAATATGCAAATCTCCTTATATTAGACAAATATTTCATGTTTATTTCTGATAAACATGCATGAGACAGCTACTGATGACACCCAAAAACCAGTACTGTATCAAAGTGTCTCAAGATTTGAATCTAGTCTACGGATACGTATTAGCATTTAAAAATTAATCATCTTCTGAAGTTAAAAATTTAGTTTAAGTTAAAAGTTAAAACCTTTATTTTTACACACTGGAGTCATTTGGATGATTTTATGATGGATGTGTTTCGGAGCATCACAAAGTACAGTATAAACAAATATGATTACATTATTTTTATATAAAAACCATTTACTGTACATCTGCTGACATGAGGCTCTTTTAAATATTTGTCAACTGTTACTTTAAATAATCCTAGATAAGAAAGTTAGTTTTTATACATCTGTGACCCTTTCTGTAAAAACCCAGCTAAAGTCATATTTTTGTGATTTACTCTTTTACACATAAAATCATTCTTCACAATATAAGGAACATTCTGTGGGAATATAACATGTATATATATTTAATATTGACCAGCTAAGACCAGTTCAAATATTGAAATAATAAAAAGAAATTATTAGGTCAAATCAAACTTTTTAGATTTTTGGACTTTGGCCTGTTTTTACAGGCATGGTCACATTAAGAGAACATTTATTTATGCCTTTGAATATAACATAAACTGAGTGATATATTTTGATTGAAGATTATTTTTTGAAATAAAGCGAACAAAACGAATAAATTACAATAGTTAAAAAGTTTAAAGTATGTTTAGTTTCATTTTGGCTGACAAGTAGAATAACCCTTACGTTGCTAAACTTGAATGGGACAAAGCTAAACAATCACATTCAATAAATTGGTTATAAAATTAATTAATATACAATGAAATCAGATTTTTAAGACATATAGAAAATTATTAAAAAAGTCTATAAATAAACTTAAATATGAACAGTTGTGTTATTAGCTACTAACAATAAACAAAAAGTTTATTTAATAAATTAATATATATTAAATTGAATTTTTTTTATTTGAGACAGTTATTATATCAAATATATATATTTATATCATCAAACCAGATCTATAAACAAATACAAACCTGAAGTTAACTTTGGGCCGCGCGTTTGAGTAAACCATCTACATCGGACCAGTTGACCCACAGAACAGTTTTGACTATGATCTGGAGGCCTTCTTGCACCCCATGCCTAAATTATGATGTCTCTGTCAATTGACATAAAAAACAGACCTTGTTGTCCTGCCAAACAGAGATCTCCTCTCTTCGCAGCTCAACAGCAGGTATTTACAGCATGACTTGGCAGAAATCAGGTCCGATCGCTTTCCTGAACAGCTTTCTCTCCGGCCAGCCGGAATTGTTTTAAGCCCAAACAAAGAGTGTCAAATGTTTGTGCCATTACTGCCAAGCATAATGAAGCATACGTCTTTAGAGAAGGGGGGTGAATGCCGTACGACTGCACGCGAGCGGGGAAGGTTGACGCCGTGTGGGCTTCACATTGAGTGATGACTGCACGATGTGATGAAGTAAGGCTCGAAAACAAAGCGAGTCGCGCTCTATTTATAATGCGTAATTGGTAATGTGATAAAGGCAGGGTTCGAGTGCAGGCGCTGGGCTCGCACCAGTCTGCGTTCATGAATTGTGGCACAGGAGAGCATTTTTCACTGGTGCTGGCTCTTTGTGTTTTTCTCGTTTTCGTGACAGGCTGATTTCTCTGTATCCGTTTGTTGTATATTATCTCTCTTCATCTTGTATCGCCTTTCATGTTTTCCTTGCTTAATGGACAATGAGACTGCAACAGGCAGCCATATTTATGGAGCCGTGCTCCTGTATGAGGCAATGGAGCTTCCAGGTGAACATGCACCCCAAATTCAGCCATGCTGGAGGAGCAGGTGGAAGTCAATGTGGGGGGAGCGGGTTGTGTAGGAATGTGTTATAACTGTGTGTGTTAGCCCCGGGGGTAAGTTCAGCAGTCAGCCTGTTAGTTCGACTCAACCGGTGGACATGGCAACACAGGCAAGGTCGGCATGGCGATTAACAGTGTCCAAGGTCATGTGATCTTGTGGGATTTTAAGAGAGGTTGTGGGAAGAAAACCGGCATTGATCACGATGAAGGTGGCCCGCTGTTCCCAGAGAGAAATCAACGAGAGGAGCAGTAGTTCGATTTTTTCGTCTGACCTAACAGCACATGCGCTTACAATTTATTGCATAAGTGAACCTGTGCCATTAAAATTCGGAATTTAAAATGGACTTGAAATTAGGTTAATTTTTGAATAGAGTTTGTGGAATAAGACAAAGATGAATTGACTTTATTGCACTTCCAAGAAATGTAAGATAGTCACACTACAGAGAAATGTAATTAGTTTTGTTTTGTCACATAACTTGTGTTGGACTAATTACATCATTAATTTGGAGTACGTATGTCTAATTAATCCCTGATATGCAAACCTATATATATATATATATATCAAAACTACAATCTTCTCAAAACCAGCACATTATAAAATGTGGACCATATTGTTTAACTAAGTCTACTCTTTTATAATAATTTTTAAAATGAACAATAATAACAACATTATTAACTCTTAATTATTATTATTATTATTATTATTATTATTATTATTATAATAATAATAATAATAATAATAATAATAATTATAATAATTATTATTAGTATTATTAGTTGTAGTATTAGTAGTAGTAGTAGTAGTAGTAGTAGTAGTAGTAGTAGTAGTAGTAGTAGTAGTAGAGTTAGGGGTAGTTTTCAATAGTATTGTTAATAGTAATATTATAAGTATTGTTATTAGTTATATTATTCGTATTGTTATCAGTAATGTTATTAGTATTATTATTACAATTATTGTTAGTTGTAGTTGCAGTAGTACTAGTTATATCGTTGTTGTTATTTTTATTATTATCGTCAGAATTTTTATTATTATTATTAGTAGTAGTAATAGTATTATTGTTGTTGTAAATATAAATGAAATTTGTTAAAAAATATAAATCACTTTAGACAGTTTTGCATAGGTGACATTTTAAATGGTATTTTATATTAAAATGTTATATTGAAGTAAATTTAAATTCAGTAGACGTTTGCTTAGTTTAAATTTGGTAATTTTACTGGTTATTATTATTATTATTATTATTACTATTATTATCACAGACTATACCAAATGAATAAATGTAAATGTAATGGTAAATTTAAATTCAGTAGACTGTTTGCTTAGTTTAAATTTGGTAATTTTACTGGTTATTATTATTATTATTATTATTATTATTATTATTATTATTATTACAGACTATACCAAATGAATACATGTAAATGTAATGGTAAATGTAATTTAACTAGAAAGTAATGCAGCTTAGCCCAACCATGGCATCTCCTACTTATGATCCTTAAATCCCTCTATCATATAGGCAGAACTTTTTTAGCACTCCTTTCCTGATGTCATATTCTGTAGAGCTAATCCAGGGTGTGTAGTGGAGTCTGCAACCCTCTAAAGGTGATACAACAACATGTCCTAGTCACATTGAAGGGTGAAGTGAATTGGGTGGGTGACGGGGGACTGGCATGTTGGGTGAGTGGGGGGGCTACCTCTAATGCCCGCCAGCACCTCAACCATTAGTATTCCCTGCCGCGGCCAGAGTTCATACGGCTAATGGAGTCGCTACCTGGGGACATTAATTGTGCGTGACACCACTCGAGGGGCTTTTGTGCACTCGCTCTAATATTGGCGTGCACCCCCCCCTCACAAAGCGCCTGGAAAGATTACAAACAAAGCCCAAATAACTGCCAACCTTACACTCCAGTTTGACAGAAGGGGGGTCTCAAGTTCACTCGATTGGCAAACCCTCGGGTGTGTGGCAACATCAGGTGACGGGCAAATCTGTTTTCTCTACTAGGAATAATAATAATAATAAAGTCAGTGGGGAAATGTGACTTCAGCAAAGAGGAGTGGCTAAAAGATGATGTAAAGCAAGGTTTGAAAATATGAATTAAAGAATGCATTAAAGGAATAGTTCACTCAAAATTGATTTTTTTCATTATTTACTCACCCTTGTGTCATGAAACCTGTACTGTAGATTAATCTTTCTCCTGAGGAGCACAACAAGTATTTGGAAAAATGTCTTGAGGGTTTTGATGGAAACCAAGCTTAGTTTAAATTTTTCTATCTGCGTTGTATAACTTGATCTAATTATAATATTTATATTTAACAATGTTTTAAACAAAAAAAATACTTGACACGAACAAACAAAAATTTTTGCATTGAATTGAACGAAAAACGTTTATTTGAATAAAGTAATTGTGAACACTTTCTTCAGTGTACTGGAATAAAATTACCAGTTATTATTATAATTTTGTACGGACATTACTTATTGTTGAAATCAAACAGAATGCGGTAACAAATGTAAAAAGCATGTAAAACCACTTGATAATAAGATCACAGAAACTTCCTTCATGTTTAAACAATATATTTTATGTGACACGTATGCCATAGTAATTAATTAATTAATAGAAATATATTATCATTTATTACATTGTAGCTCTCAACAAATCTCACACATTCAATATGTTCTCAGACTTTGAGAATACGCTTTATATTGCACGTATTACAGGATATATTTACGTTGATGTCAGGATGTAAAGGAATACACTGGGTGATACTTGGAAAACTGGTGATTTAATTTGTTGAGAATAACAAGTGATTTCGCGAAACCCACAGGACATGAAATTAATGCGCTTGGAAATTATCATATTTCTCATTACACTGTCACCCGCCAAGCTTGTGCAGCTACCTGGTCCAGAAAAAAAGACTGGAGTATGAGACAGGAAGCTGTTAAATTGGAATGGATTATTGTATATTATTGTCATCTTTTCTCCCTACATCCCCTGCAATAGCTGCTGGCTTTTGTCATGATCGTCTACTCATCTGAGGACGCGGGGTTGTAATAAAACTCGAAACAAAACAAGTTGCATGTCCCATTGAAAAGTCGTGTATGTTTGCACAGAGTTTCTTTGACTTTATGCAATACAAGTTGAATAATACTTTAGAAAATATGAACATTTCCTTCACAAAACTTCCGAGTTCCGATTTCATGATTTCCATCATAGACTTTTAATGGGATCTTTGTTATCCATGTTATTTGGCTTTATATTCCCCAGTGTGATAATAAAAGCCAATTCCCTCATTCAAAGTTAGAAAATCATTTCAGTCCTTTGTTACTGGATGCTCCAGCAAGCCACAATAAAGCCAGCTTCATGTTAGGTGTGTCAAAACTATTCTTCAAAGATAATATGAAAAATGGCTTCAAAAGAGCCACTCAGAGAGATAATATGATAATTTGATTTCCTTGATAAGCGCCGTGGAAAAAGCCTCAGTCTGGCCTTTTTAAGACGCTAAATCCATTACCTCTTCTTAATATATCCTGGCATAAATTAAAGTATTCTTGCTGGCTATTAGCCTATCCATTAATACAACCAGGGTCAAGACAATTGAATCCCCGAGTCAAAAAAATACAGAGAAGTATTTTTCCAAAACGTTCCGTCTAATGGCCGCAAAGTGGGAGTCCGGGATCTTTTGCCATTAATTGTGAAATTATCTTTCTTTTCTTTCTTCATTCTATAAACAGGCAGGAGAAGATAAGAGACACAGGGGCTGGTAATCCTGTTGCGCGAAATGAATTTCCGTTCCACTTCTTTCTTTATGTTTCGGGCAATTTCTGCCAGCCGATAGATTGTTTCTGGAGATATGGAGTGTATGAGAGGAGAGGGGGAAATTTCTGAAGGCAAGTGTAAAATTAGTTTCCTACTAGAAGTGCATCAAGCTCCAAATAATTACAGAATATTGGGAGCACGGTTTAATGTAAACTGTTGCAAAATCACATTTTGCTGTAATAAAAACCAACCTCTAATGGAGTGAAAACAGCATTCAATATATCCCTGGCAGTGAGAGAAAGCTGATTAATTGGATCAATCACATATTTACTGAAGCATGGGGAAAACCAGATATCTGAATTAACAAGCAGCTACATTACATTTTAATGATAATTCTTATTTCAGTTAAACAAAATGTAGAAGAATGATAATCGGAGCACTATAGGAATCTTCAGAATATTTTGAAAACTCCTCATGTGACCTAAACATTTAAATATCTGGAGAGATGATATGAACTCTAATGTTTTCTGGAGCATTACAAGATAGTTCACCTGAAAATGAAAATTATTTTGTAATTTAGACTAAAAAAGATATTTTGAAGAACGTTGGTAATCAAACAACAATTGTAGCTATTCACTTCCATTCTATAGACTCAAAATCCCTCAAACATTTCCTTCAAAAATTTCCTTTTGTGTGACAGTCTCGACATTTCTATCTGTATTACTTCCTTCTGCAGAGCACAAAAGAAGGTACTTTAAAGAATGTTACCCATTTAAAGGGCTCTCGCTTATGTGCATTGGTTTTGTGATAATTATAATAATTGTAATTCTTGGGTGAACTTTTATTTTTTGTTGTTGATTTTTGTCTTTCTTATATTTAAAAATGATCTCAGCTTTGTTTAACCTTGGCACATCATTGGAATGACCTTAAAGTGGTGATAATTCACTAGAAAATAAGCATTATTTTCATTTACTGTGCCTCGCACTTTCTCCCATATAGTAAAAGTGAATGTTGACTGAATCCATCAATCACTAATATTCTGCCTAATATCCTTGTGTTCGACGGAGGAAGTCATATAGGTTCAGGGCAGTATGGGAGTATGTAAATAATGACAGATTTTTCATTTTTGGGTGAAGTATCCCTTTACATTCAACTTGACCCTTCAGCCAAGAACAAGACTGACATTAACAGGGAGCGATTTCTAAAGAAAACTACAAACACACAGAAGCTCAGAGGATATTTTCCACGATATGAGGACTAAATGAGATTCGAGGAAAGCTGCAGATGATGTATAGTGAAAAGGCTGGCGGGGTAATCTGAACATCAACATTAGTGTATCTCACATTCTGCTCTTCGACAGCAGGTAAGCTCATCTATAACACATCAACATATATTCCCCATACACAAACCTTTGTTTCTGACATGGGACCTCAGCTTAGAGCAGATGAAATTAGGTGAAATAAAAATCGTATTAAAAATTATTATCGCCAACAGCCATTAGTCTAAAGTGTGCTGTCACCAGTTGATGGATTTCTCACTTAGTTCAATGAATGTTCTAACGACATTGATAAAATCACTGCAAACCAAATACAGTTAACCCACTCATGGAGGGCCACACATTGTGTCAACACCAGGGACACATCAAGCTCTACTGAAAGCAATATAAAAAAAAGATCAGTTTCTGTCTTTGACTCAGATTTGCATGTAGGGGGAAAGATTCTGCGTTTAGATGTTCACAACTCTTTTCTATCAGGGACATATTGATAAAATGTTATTCTCTTGCAGCTCAGAGTTCTTAGCTGTTTTAATAAAAACGGTTTTCGGGGAACAACATTAACATTTTCATTAATAACTCTGCCTGTTGTCAATAGTTTATCAATTAATACTAATCTTTGACCATCAAGGTTTTTTAATGTAAAAAAAATTGACCATTAAATTGCCGATGTTTCACCTTAGCTTTATTAAGTATTCCAAAAACATGGTAAAAAATAATAAATGTGCACATGTTTTGATTTAAAAAAGACTCATTAACATATAAACAACATTAACATTTTTATTCTTTAAGTAAATTCAGTATAATGGGCTAATAATGAGAGATATGGCTTTTCATCAATTATTAAACTTTGCTCATGTTAGTTCAGCTCAATATTGAGCATTGGCCAAAAATAAATATTTACATGTTTGACTTTAAAGTGATTTTAATTTTTGATGTTGTAGTACATGTGGACATTTACAATAACTAATATTAATAAATGCTAAGCAATGTCAGTTCATGTTATCTTGCATTACCAAAAAAAAAAAAACTTTTTTAAAGTGATGCTATTTTTCAGAAGCAATACACTTTCTCTTATCAAGCTGCTTCATTTTATAGGACAGTTATTATGGCTGACGTGCCAAATATTGTTGTGGACAATACGAGGCAATCTTCTAAGCCTTTCTTATTCTTTTTATTAGACAACATTAGATAGCTTATGGTTAATGTGTAGAAATGTAAATTATATATTGTTGATTTTAATTTTCTATCTGGGCGTGAAAATGCCAAGTCTACTTTGAAACTGTAAGTAACCATGATTGTCTATTGACTATTTTTGACGTTCTCTTAAGCGTGCATCCTCGGTATGGCGATGTTCACCGCTCAGCCATAGATGTTCCTCTTAGCAGAAGCAAGGTAATGCGCTGGTGGGCCTGAATTTTTTTCTCAGTATTCACTGACCACTCCACTATTTCATGTACCTCGGACTATTTTTCTACTTTGGGGAAAACACTTTCTATCACTGTCAGATAGAGCGAGGATAAAAACTCTCCAGTCCTGGATTAGCTGTCCGTACGCTCCCCTGCAGTCTCAGAACAATAAAACACAAGAGTGCACTTCTCTGTACACGGGTCTTACACATTTACTTAGAGCCGCTGAGATACGACCGCTCCAGGCCGTTGTGTTTTAGATGTTTAATGGTGAATCACGCACACATTTTAGTGCAGGAATTCCGAGCCTCATTCGAATGGGGTTTTGCTTATTCATCTAATTGTTTTATTGCAATGATTGTTTTGTGGCGTTGCTTATTTAGAAAAGTGACATACGGCTGAGAAATCTTCAAAGACACAAAAGTCTTTTGTTGTTCCCGAATCCTTCACATCGGTTTCTGGATTTCAGATCGTCTCTGCTAGTGCGGAGAAACAGACATATAAACCTTTCAGATCTGTTTAATTAAGACAGCTTTGCAGTGGCACTGGGTTGCCAAGTATTTAAGCTAATTATGGTATTAATTACAGCATGAATTAAATGACATAATTGCCTTTCAAAACAATGACTCTGATAGCTGGGGTAAGGTAAAGGGTTAATTTACTATGGAACCGAGCATGCATTATTTACGCACCCTGATGAATAATACATTTAAGAAGTAGGCTTATAAATTTCCCAACACAGCGCTAAAGCAAAGCAGAGAGCCCAAGCCCAGGCTGATTTGAATATATGTCTCAGATGAATATTGCTTGAGTTATGGTTGTGGCGGAGTGGAAACCCTCATTTCATTTCTGTAGCTGTGGAAAAAACACAAGAGAATTGAAACATTTTCCCCGTACAAATGACCTCTTAATATCAGTCGGATAAAAGGAGAACGTTTTGGCGCACACGGTTGGAAAAGTTTGAGATTGTATAATTACAAAGTTATATATAGAATATATATGTCGTATTTATGAATGAGAACAGAAAGTTGTACGTGACTTCTGTCTTTCCCTGTGGACCGAACCAGTAATAGAAACTGGCATGACATAGTCTGGCTCGTCTCAAACACAAAACCCCCAAATGAAATCCGGTCAAGGTCGCTTTTACCTTTTCAAAAATAATAGCTTGTTTACACATAAGGGTGCGTTTTTTATCGGTTATGCATAGTTTCGCACTATGCAGTCAATCTTATCTGGCAGCGCGAAGAAAAATATTAAGCAGCATATTGATGATCAGTAGGGGAGCTGTAGCTCTTCGAAGCTTTGTTTCATTAAGAGTGAATGCTATTACTTCTGTACATCAAACAGAGCTGACTGTCTTACAGATTATGGTTTCGGATGATGGCTGAATTTACATAAACTTAGGGATAAATTATTTGTGCACAGGTCTACATTCAGCTGTGGAATAGGACTTAAATGTGAAAAATGTTGTGAATGAGGTGTATACTATATTTGGGTAGTTTACAGATTAATATGCAAATAAAAAACCTGCCTATAAAAACCCAGCTACAGTCATTTTTTGTACAATTTAAGACCATTCTGTGAGTATATAACAATGATATCTTGAATATCGACTGTGTAATATGTCAAAAATGTAAATCATGGTAAAATGTATAGGTCAAATCAAACTGAAATGCTTGTTTTTCAGATTTTGGTTCCCCTTTAGCCTGGTTTTCACAGGCAGGGTCACAAATGTGTCCAACGGTGGGACAGAGAAAAAAGAAAATGTAAAACTCCTGGCTATTTTGTAGTATAAATATCGATAAAAATGTTATAAAATAATGTAGTATTAGCAGTTGGTTTAGAAATTGTGCTAAGTCACACCATCCGGCACATTTGGTCTGTCATTTCGATACAATTCGTCACTTGTATTCCTGCAGGGCACAAAAGAACATATTTACAAAAAAAAGCTTCTAACCAAACCACAGTGGCACCCTTTTGTGTGCATCTATTGCATGCACACAGAGCCAATGTTCCCAACATTCTTCAAAATATCTTATTTTGTGATATCCAGGGTTAAAAATGAAAGGAGGGTGAGTCAATAATGACCCAATTTTTATTGTTGGATGAACAATCACTTTAATATTATAAATTGGTGCTTTTCAATCCATCTGTCTGTCCATCCATCGATCAATCTTTTGTATTACTCTCTCTCTCCCTGGATTTCCAAGAAAACACTTTTAAATGTACAAAAAAAACATTATGAACAAAGTTGCCAGTCAAGGAGAAAAGATAGAGAGCCTCAGCGCCAAGACAAGTACGCGTGGCAAAAAAAGAGAGTGGCAATAGGTGTGACGTGCCATCGCCGCCCAGACATCCATGTGATGGCACAACACTTTCATTTCCCCCGGCCCAGACATCAGAAGGGGAAAAAAATTACATCTCAGTCTTACGAGTGACTAATCAAGAAGCTCGAAACGGTGCTGCAATAAATTACTCCGCCGTGAAATAAACCACACAAACAGACTGATGATAATAAATGTAAATTATTTCTCCGAAGAAATTTTCCCTGGTACATGAGTAATACCAACCATCAGGAAGGAGTCTTCCTTAACATTAATTACAGAAAATGACAAGTGAGCTGACAAGTAGGAAGGCTCATTATCTGCGAACATATTCACAACTTCGCAATTTGCCGCGAAGATGGACTCCAGCTAAATTAATCTCTTTTCTTTGCATGAGCCCCTTCTAATTTTCATGTTATTAACAGGTTTGCAGTATCACTCAGGGCTTGTCAGCCTAATCAGGTTTTTTCTTCCTCTTCGTCTTCCTCAATGTTCGGGGAAAGCGCTGTGTCGCTTTGAAAAGGATCAGGTCCCTTAATGTATTCTCCGTCACGTGGCCCCGGCACTCCAAGAGAATGCTTTTAATAAGGTTCCTTAATCATTTCTCTTTCCGCTCAACTTTTGGCCCGGTTGGCGTCCATTATCGCCGACTTTTGTAACGGGTAGAGTCATTAAGGGAAGGGGAAGGTTTATCTGGCCAACGTAGGGGGCTTTGGTTAACAGTAATGGAGAGACGGGACCACTGGCAGCAGAGAAATCTTGTTTAAGCCACCATGCTAAGAGCCTTCCAGTCCACAGGTACACTGACATGATGGACCGTGAGGTTGATGTCGAGAAGCTTTCTGTGTTTGATTAAACCTAATGAGGCTGAAAGAGAAATCCATTTGGAAAAAAGATGGTAAATCATGTAGAGGGCGAGAATTGATTGTTCTGATTGGTATCACTTTTCTCTGTGAGTTATTTAAATGACTAGCGTACAATCTCTATAACAGTTTCGCTTAAAGGATCAGTTCACCTCAAACATTTAAATTCTGCTGTTAGTTATTCTAGCCTTGTGTCATTCCAAATGCAAATGACTTCCTTTGTTCTGTGGAATAGAAAAGGGGAATTGTTGAAGACTTGTATGGGCTGTTTTTTTTCTGTAGGATTCTGATGATTAAAGAATAAGGCCTTGAAGCTTACATTAAAATATCATTATAGCCAATATGACTGATAGCTCTTTACTCAAACTAGCACACACAAAGACATAGCAATATGACGTTTAATGGCAAAAAATAGAGTCTTTTTTAAATTATTATATAAAGTCTCAGTCCTGTTGAGGGTCCAAATCCCCGTGCAGACGATGAGCAAGACATGATAATTGGCAACTGCATAATACTTGTAAGTCTCTTTGGATAAAAGTTTCTGCCATTTGAATACATTTAAAAATGTAAATGGACCACTGTTAGTTTACATATAGTATATGAGAAATATTAACAAAAATGTTTTCTAAAATAAAAATCATTAGTGTGGCCTTAACGTGATAGTTGATGCCCGAAATTAAGAAAAAATACATCATCATTTACTAGCACCCTTGTCCTTTCAAACCTACAAACTTTTTTCTTTTATAGAAAACAGAAAAGATATTTTGAAGAATATTGGTAACCGAACCGCAGAGGCACCTATTCACTTTACATTCTATTGTATTGGCACGAAACCAATGCACGGTGAATGGGTGTTAATTAGCAAGATTCTTCAAAATATATCTTATGGATCAAAGGAGGTCATTCATGTTCCAAAAGATAAGATGTTTAGCAAATAATGAATTTTCATTTTTGCGTAAACTATCATTTTAAGAGGCATTGTAGTTGGTTATTTTATCTTTAAGAAAATGTTGGTTCCTTTATAATGTTTAATTGTAATCTTATTATTTGGCGTACAGCAACATCAAAACCTTTTTTAATGGTTTGAGTTTACAATGGGTTTGGCAAGGTTTAAACAGTAAAATAATAACATTATAGTGATGTCCAACATACAATAGTTAACATATTTTTATTTACTGATGTATACAGTTAAACATGCCTGTTTCCTTGGAGTTCTTAAGAACAATTTAAGCAAGAACATCATCTCAACTGTAAATTGTAGTTAATGTATTGATTTCTTGTGAAAAGAATTATTTCTTACGTTATTTTTTCCAATGTTAAGACCCTTATTCTATGATACACATGAAAATAATTTTGACATTAAATGTGGTTTGGTGTTTCTTTACATACACCTACTGTAATGATGTTTATAGCCACTGTTTACTGTAAACAATGTTATTTTCTGTCTTCTCTAAATTAAACTTGTTAATGTTCATTTTTGTAACATCTACTTTAAATCGCCAGTAATATAAAATGGCTATTTTGGCTAATCATTGTGGAACCGCGTTCTCCGTCGGCCATGAATTGCTCTGAAGGCCTAGACTTAATATGAGCAGGCTGCCACTGACAAGTTTGTCACAGCAATGCACAGTTTAATCTAATCCACAAGTCATTTATTAGGCATGTGCATGTAGAACAGAATCTGTGTGGAACAGATAATGCACGAGCATGGGCAAACTAGCAAATAGATAAATATAGATAGATAGAGTCCCTTTACAACAGTTATTCTGATGGTGGAGGACATTTGTTGCTATGGAGATGGTCATGTGATCATGTACCTTGTAATAGGGATCATGGCATTTAAGATGAAACAGTGCGTTCATTCAGTAGCTGTTACATTTTTGACGACATGCAAAAATCATGTCATTGTGTATATCACTCTTATGTAAACACAAGAGAAGATATTTGGAGGAATGTCTTAGTGGTGTCCATATAATGAAAGGCAAAGGGTTCACCAACATTCTTCAAAATATATTCCTTTGTGCTCTGCAAAACAAAGGTCACGTTTCTATGCTAATATAATGTATTGGTTTATCAATAAAATAAGTATGACTATATTTCATTTCAGTAGATGTGGTTATACTTTGCTCAAATCTATGGCTTATGATAAATAAGCAACCCAGCAACCTACCAAAAATGGAGTTTTTGTAAAGAAACACAAAAACCTCTTCTTTATTAACTCATACATTTCTGAGTTATGAATCAGATATATCAAGATGTAGCGCATTATAGAACACATGACTGACTTCATTCACCGGATTAACTCTCGACACGGAGGCTGTCCATGTATCCATCTCACCAGCCTTCCCATTTTCCAAAACATCCCTATAACTCTTCCATCCTCCATTTGCTCGTGCCTAGTCTCAGACAAATGCAATTGTAAGCGATGTTGTGAGTTTTGTTTTGCTGGAATTAATAAATCACGGCGGGAGTATGAGGTATCAGCACGTCTGAAATGTAATCCATGCGTTTGCCTGTATATCAAGGCCCTGTTTAATTCACAGGTAGCCTCATGATAGCTGATGCAGAAACGCAATATGTCATGCAAAATTAGTTCGGAGAGAATAAGTTTCAGGAGGGAGAAAAAAAATGACAAGAGGGAGGCGTTACCGGCAACAGAGGTTTATCTGCGCCCCTCTTCCGCCCTCCCCTTAATTACATTTCACAGACTGTAGTGCCACAATAGCCCCGTGTAACCTTTAGAGGCTGTGCCTTTTTAATAATGCAAAGTATACATTTTCATATCTGTTTTTTTCCAGCACTCTCCCCATTTATTAATTTGCTGAACATAATAAAACAAAAGGAGGGAAGTAATGAGCTTCTTTGCTGAGGCAGGCACAATACAAGACAAGTCCGTCTGCGTTCAGAGAATAAAAACATGGTGTTGTAAAGCGGCTTAAAAACAGAACGTCCCGCCTGGGACAAGGCGGAAGAATTTTATTGGAAATCTCACATATACAAGCTGAAAAGTTTGAGATTGTATATTTAAATAAGTAGCGTTATTCATCAGTTTGTTTGAAGGGGTGGTCAGTTGTCATCAAAAATAGTTACTTATTCTTAAAAAAGTTTTCAGGACACTAACAAACAAGAGTCTTTTTTTTTACCACAAAAGCCATTTTTAAGAGTGGAGGTGAGACGACAGGGAAAAATACAAACAGTTAGCTCCAATTTAACATTTTTGTCATCATTTATTCACATTAATGAACTTGTACTTGATTTATTCATCTGTGAAACACAAAGCAGACATTTACAAGGTCTTGTGATCATGCAACGGAAGTCAATGAGGCCCAGTGTTTGTTGGTAACCAACATTCTTCAAAATATCTTGCATGTCATTCCAAAAAAGTATACAGATTTTAAAAAATTATTTTGGTGAATAAATAGTGCAAGTTCAGCATGACAACCATTGATTAACACACATTTCATGTGTGTTTCACATGCTTTCTTTTCGATAACACTTTGTTACTAATAGGAGTTTACAATAGAAAGTTGAATCGAAGAATTCACTCCTCTTGACTCAGGAACATGGGGGGCATGTTTGAATAAGCATGATTCATCCAGAACTGTTCCGTTTCTCAAGCAGCTTCTCAATAGGGTTTGATTGATGCAGAGCTTAAATGTTGCCCATCAGCTCTGTGCTACCTTACCCAGCGTTGCAGCCATAAAAAGACATCTGTTGTTGAAGCGTGGAGAAGCCCCAGTGAGACGGGCTTTCTTAATTAACTGGGCCTTCTCTAAAGCGCCACAAGAGAGATGAGTGATCTTTGTAAGACACTGGCGATATTTAATATCTGATTAAAATCATCCTCACGATAAGGTTTTACAATGAGCCACTTAAGAGTACAGTAAATGTGAAGCTCTTTAATGTGGATTATACTTTTTCATTTAGCTAGATGGTGATTAATATGCTGTCAATGTTAACCTTGGCAAATGCCATGTGGTTTCTGCAAATTGTCTGCTCTTTTTTGCCCTTTGCAGTATTGAACTTTGCCATGAAAACTCTCTGCTCTAATATACAGTAGCCTCATCTCTCGCTGTCTTCTCTGAATAGATCCTTTGGATAGTTTGAATTCTGGTAATATAGTATAATGGGAAGTTTACTGTTTGTACATTGCTAAAGTTAAGTTAAGGTGTGCAAAGTTTTCAAGGCCATGGAAGGTTGTGGAAGAGAATTGCAGAAAACTGATCCAAACTCTATACAGCTACAATATAGATATAGAGTCAATAAATTATAGAGACTATTTCAAAAAAGCTAAATCTGTTTTTCTGGGTGTATGTGTTTTTTAGTGAAATGATTATTCTCATTTTATTCTGTAATCTACTAACAACATATTTCTGAATTTCAATATTTGCATTTGCTGAAAATGATTCAAGAATTAGTTACAATACTTGGATAACATGCTGTTTTATTTAGAATTCAAATACTGCCTGGAAAACATGTGAATATTCACTTTTAAGCAATACAACAGTATTATTGTTAAAAAAGGAAAAAAAGACATTTGATATCCTTGTTTTTATGACAGTTTAAGTTTGAAAGAATTTGTTATGCCTAAGGTTGGATTTTATTAAAATTCATTAGGCACTGGACTAAAATGAACAAAATTCACCTAGAAACTATAATTAAATGAACATTTGAAATAGTCTCAAAACAAAACGTACATAAAAAAATCCCAGAAAATTAAAATGTTCAAGTTATAGAATTATATAGTTATATATTTTTTTAAATGTGGATGGGGTGGTGATATGAGTTGGCTAGAGGGCTCTGAAACTTAGGGTAGTCGATTTCAATTTTGGCTTCTAGCGATTGTGAAATTTTTTTTTAGTTTCTATTTATTATATTATATTATTAATTTTAATCGATGCATTCTCATCTTATTTTATCTCTTTTTCTAAATTCATTTGTTATTGGATTGAATGGTCAATTGGAAATGTATTAATTTATTAAAAATGTATCTATTTATTATCTAAGTTTACAAAGTCCTTGTGAAATACTGCAAAATAACCATCTCAACATAGGGAAAATAACAGTGCTTCTAAATTATGTCGTACTCAAGCTTTTGAAGTGGAATAAGGGGGCTAAAGCCTCAGATGTTTTCAGTATAGCTTCACATATTTTTTTAACCATTAAGGGATACCGAAAGCTCATACATTATATAATACATTAGAAAGCGGCGTGAGCCATACATTTTTAGACACGAAATGAGAACATCCCCATTTGTTTCAAAAGTGCATATTGACACATATAATATGATTTTCACTTTGCTAAACCTTGTATATCCACTTACCCTAGGAGCGTCTCTGATCGCATATAAATTTTATGCTACAAATATCCTTCTTTTGTTTTTAATCATGCCTTATGAAGTACTTTTCAACAGTAATGCAGTATCCAGTGTTAGAAAGCTGCAAGTAGTATGACGGTGTGTATGGATGAGGAACTATATTTGTGACAGTATTAGCAGTGTGATCCGTGTTAGCCAATCAGTTTTAAATGCCAGAATTTTTCTGTATAGTGTTGACGTGAGAGAGCACTAGAATGTACACAGGCAAACACATATGAGCATTATATAGGTTGTCAATCAAAAGGTTAGCTAAAAGGTGAAAGGTCAAAAATAGTACAGCTTAAGTGATGTTTCTACATTTACATTCATATAATGTTTAGAAATAATGATTATCCATCTAACATACATAGTTTTTGAAACATTAAGTATACATACTGTGGATGGGTAGTTGACAAAAAATGTGTGAATGTGCCCTATGGTGTGACAGCAGAAATATAGAAAAATAGATGTATATTCATTGTTATTTTATATAATAAATAGAAAATATTCAATAGTGTAATATAAACTGCTTGTCTGTTAACTATGATTGCCAAAAAAGCAATCATCACATTCATCAAAATACCTGGATGTATATGTCTTAAAGTGATTAAATCATCACTAAACCACCCTCTAGTCATATCACACCTGAATGGCTGACTTTCTTTTGCAGAAGACAAAATAAGATATTATGAAGAATGTTTCCCTAACCGAACAGAAATGTTCCCTATTTACCTTTATTTGTATGGACACAAAACCAATGCAATTCAATGTGTAAGACTGGTGTTTGGCACTGACATATATTTTTTAATGTTCTTCATAAGAAAGTCACGACATTCTTCAAAATATATTCTGAAATACAAAAACCCACAACTGGGTTAGATGAAAGACTGAACAATGAATAAGTATTAAAAAATTGTGAATTATATTCATTATGGTTTGCACATTTGATGTAACAAGATTATGGTGAAGTATTTAAGGACTGAAAAGCATTGACTTTGAAAGTTGTTGATGAAAATAGTGTCGAGTACACTGCATCTTTCATTTCCGAAAGTGCTTGATGGCAAATCTGTGCCTCTTTAGGCAAATAATATCTGCAGTTGACACAAATCAGCTATGGCAGCCGCTACAAGGGCTTTTTAATTGAATGATTATTGTATTAAATAGTTGTTTTTAATGGAGCGTGTTCTACTCCAATTACTTCCACTTAAAGGACCTGAACCCTTGGCTGGTCCACTAAACCGCAGATCCACAATGTGCGTGTGTGTTTGCATGTGGGCGGGATTTGACACATCTGCCTCCCTTAGCCAAGAATTCCTGATCATTTATTTTTGCTTTATTTACGTGTATGTGTTTTTGTTAACGTTTGGTGTGATGTGAGGATAGCCCGTGCGGATGAATTCCACAGCTATCACTCCTAATCCCTGATGCTCAGCATCTGCTTCTTATCTATGGTTCATCCCTAATTGAATGAATAACCCTTCAAAGGGCTCTGATCAGATAAAGGGAACGTCTATGATGAGATGGTTATCATCGTCTTATACTGTAGAGAGAAAGTGGGCCGAGGATAAACCTCTGATTATCATCTTATAATGATGTGTGGCTTTCGACTAAAGTGGTTCTAATTTTGATCACACACTAGCGAGCGTATCAGAGTCAAAAAAGCGAAGATTTAGTGCACATTAATAATTAATAATCATTAATAATTAATTAATGATATTAATAATACCAACTTTTGGAGAAGTTTTTCAGGGAGACATGATGTTGACCAGTAGATATGAATACGGTAACCTTAACCTTGAATACAGTAACCTTAACCTTGAATACAGTAACCTTAACCATCAATACAGTAACCTTAACCTTGAATACAGTAACCTTAACCATCAATACAGTAACCTTAACCATGGCTTTTCAAGTAGTGAGAGGTAAAAGTGATCTTCAGGTCTAAAGGTCTTTAGGGCTGGCATGTTTCTCGGTGTGCACTTGCTCGTAAAGGTGCCGGTTCTGGCTTCTGGAAATGTACAAAAGCCTGGAGGAGCCATCAAACAAGCCAAGAACCTCCCTCTGACATTTTAGACAATGTTGGCAAACGTCATACACATAAATCACACTCATGGAGAATAGTGAAGCTTCGTTTGAGATGTGATGTGCAGTATAGCCGGCATTGGATCATGGTTTTGTGCTTTGAATACTGTGACTTGTTTTTGCACCCAGGAGCTGGCATGCTGAGAAAAAGTGAAAAAAGTGGGTTTTGAAGGAATGCAAATCCCAAAATATTTATTTATGTAAACCTCAGTCTTTAACTGTTTGACTTTTTGTTTATAGGATGTACAGAAAACAAAAAGGATACAATGTACTGGTTACTTTTTGCTATAAACACTCCAGTCCCTGTTCATTGTGGGAGCAAAAAAGCAACCGGTGCATTATTCCCAATGTGTATTATCTCACAGAAGGGTGAATAAATTACACCCATGTGACTGATGACTTTTGCAGAACACCAAAGAAGAAATTTTAAAGAATGTTGCTAAACGAACAGCAATGGTACCCATACACTTCTATTTGTATGGACATGAAACCAATGCAAGCAATGGTGAGGCTGGTTTTTGGTTACTGAAAGTCTTCAAAATATCTTCTTATGTGTTCTGCTAAAAAAATCATGCAGGTTTGATGGGTAAATTTTACTTTTGAGTGCACTGTCACTTTAAGGTATAAAATTGAGGGTAAAATGAAAATATTGATACTTTAACCTTCTCATTTCCTCTCATTTACTTTCATATTAGCATCCTTTATACAGTACCAAATCCCTATCCTGGAAAATGTGAAACCTCAAAACTTCAAATCGCATCCAAAATTATCTGTCATTGTTTATCTTATCTTCTTTATAACTCTATAACTTGTTTCTATGGATATAAAAGAAAAAATATAATATACTGGTCTCTTTTTTGCTATCTGAAAACTCCAGTGCTCATTCATTGTGATTGTAAAAAACAACTATCACATTATTCAAAATACCTGGATTTTTTTTTTCTACTGAAGGCAAACATATGACTTAAAGTGAGTTTATCATCACTAAATCCCCTTCTTGTCATACCACGCACTTATTATTGACCTTCTTTTGCAGAACACAAAGAAGATATTTTGAAGAACGCTGGTAACCGAACATCAATGCCCCCTTTTCACCTTTATGGACACAAAACCTAAGCAAGGCAAGTATAAGACTGGTGTTAGGTTCTCCAAAATATATTCTTATCTGTTCTGTAAAGGAAAGTCGTGCAGGTTTGTAATAACTATGGTTAGTATGAAAGCTTTCACAGTCAGGTCTACTGTCACTTTTAAATGAGTGTAAATGACACAATTAAAATTCAGATGGTTTAACCTTTTCATTTCGGCTCACTTTCGTAGCAGCATCCTGTACATGCAAGCAAATCCCCATGCCGTAAAATGTGAAACATTGAAATGCTATTCATCCGTTTTTTTTTTGCACAAGCATGTGGCACTGGATATGCCAACTGTGAACTGCTCCACAGTGGACCGCCCTAAACTATATTTTACATTCCTGATGTTTAAGAGACTCCATTTCTGTTCATCCAGTCAGTCTAAACCAGAGAACAATGATCCATAATACTCTGATATCGTGCCAGGTCCTCAACCCAGGTAGTCTGTCTCCATGGATGTGCTTGGTTGAAGAGAGACCCCCTGCGCGAAATTAAATTCTCCAGTGGGGTGGTTGAGGCCATCCTTACCTTTGCTCTGCGCGCCGTCACTTTGATATTCCCACGGCACGTAAGCAAGCGTGCACTCTACTCCACGGCCAGCTTGTCTGCCGACTCAGCTGCTTCAGGGTAGACGTTGTGCTTGTCAGTCTGTAGTGGAACACAGTGGGTTGCAGTTCAATTCACATCATTTCTTCTTCTTGCATTAGTGTTGTGTCGCTTGTGTACCTGCGTTCCTGGAGTACACGTGACTTTTGCAACATTTGCAAGTTGGAGAAGTTTTTTCCAATTCTGTATTTTTGTATCATTGCAGCTTAACGTGAAAAACATTTAACCAAGTGTTTGCTTTCATTGTTGTTGGATTGATTTCTGAGTGATGTCCTCCTGCAATAACTTCTATTGTAAACACTTCAGTGTGGCTCAAGCTGAGCTTCCAGTCTCTCAGATAAAACCTCTCTGCATGAGAGGGCAGCGTGATTGAGCGTTGGGTTGGAAATGCAGACAGTTCTGCCATTGTCAAAGCTTTGGTTTACACTTGACCTCATGAGCTTTTCGAGCAAATTACCATTCCACAAGAGCGTTTTTCTCTCCTTCCCATTGCAACCTGGGGGTCTGTAAAATGTAAATAAATAAATCCCCCTCTTTCTGGCTGGATGCAGATAAAACTCAGTTTCTGAATAGTTGTTTGTAGCTGAAGTCGAGCAAAAGAAGTTTAAATGACAGAGTCAGAGAGCAATGTTTTCAATGGCCAATGACCAATAAAAGTATTTAGCACAGACAGGGAATGGAAGAGATCTGTTATGTACTATAAGGACATTGAACATCTGAGATTTTTTACTTGGCACCCTTTTGTTCTTGTTTTATATTTAAACCTGGTTGACTTTTTCTTCGGCAGAATGCATAAGAAGATATCTTGAAGAAAGTTGGCTGCCAAACAGCTTAACTTCTGTTGTATGAACACAAAACCAATGCAAGTCAGTTGGTGCCTGTTACCAACATTCTTCAAAATATCTTCTCTATGTGTTATTTTTTTATTTTTGTGTTTCTTTCTTTTCTATGTTCTCATTTGTATGATAACAGAATTGTATGGTTATAGTTATATACAAAAGGTTATATACAGTTATATATGAGTATTTTTATTCATGTATCTTACATTGATCAAATGTATTACTGCACCAAACAGAACAAAGAACACATACACATAGCTTACAGTATGGCAGTCAGCTAAACTAGAATTTTAATTGTATATTTTAACTAATGTTTTGATATTTCTAAAATACTTTAACATTCTAAGATCTATTTTATTTTGTACTTTTCTATAATGCGGATATAGTTCATCAATATTAATTTGTAAATCTTACTTTTAAAGGGATAGTTAACAAAACATAAAAACCCTTGCAACACAAAAGGAACTTTGAGAAATGTCTGAGTGGTTTTGTGTCCATACAATTGAAGTCAATGGGGTATGTGGTGCCCAACTTTCTTCAAAATATCTTCTTTTGTGTTCTGTGATAGAAAGTCATACATGTTCAAAATGACATGAAGGTTTGTAAATATATTGTAAGTAAATTACCAATTCATTCAACAACAGTTTATTGTTATGCTTTCAATTTTGAGATACGTAAATAGCTTTAAGGTTTCAGACGCTTAGGCTAATTGACCATGTGTCCTGGTGAGACAGACCCCCCACTAGTGACAAATACACCTCTCCTATTTTTCCTTAATTGCCATCATACGCATGAAACATGAAGAAACAAAATAACTAGAAACACATAGGAGATCAATAGGGCACAACGCGTTATGCTTTTGTATGTTTTACTGTGCACATTCCAGAATAAAAGCCCTCCCCCGTCAGCGCCACAAACCAATTAATATAAAAAATAAATAAGCTGAAGACAAAAAGTGGAAGGCCTAAGAGAAATGAGCAGTCGTAGGGTTAAAGCACCTTAAACCCCTGCTCGCACACCCACCGTGTAACCAGAAGTCCATTGATAGCAATGGAACAAAATGCTTTTCAATGTGACAATTGATTGCTTTTTGAGGTAGCTGCTGGTTGATTTCATAATTGGTATAATTTTTCACGAGTACATGAATGTAATGCGGCAGAAAGCCTCAGAATCACGGCCCTAATGCGGTGCCCTTTAGTTCAACCTAAAGATCAATAATGTATTAAAACCAAGTGCGTATTAAAATAATAGAGGACTATTGCTGAGCGTCAGACAAGAAAAATACGGAAGAGAAATGAGTCGACAACAAAGCTGAGATGCAAGCAACATCCATGGAAAGAAAATGTTAAATTTTTGTTGAAAAACGCAAATCTATGTGGAAATAATGACTGCTTATATAATAATAATGTGTAGAATTTCTAGCTGGAAATCATTGACAATCACAGGTTACATATAGACTCAGAAAACGTATTCCTAGATTGCAAAGCATTTTTTTACCTTATATAGTGTACGTTTCATTTTATACGACTTTTGGGATTCGATATAGTTGTGTTTGGGGTTTGGGTCTGTTACACTGAAGCTAAAGTATTTATCTCAAGACCAAAAAATGTAAATAATTCCATAGCTAAGCATCCTGTCAACAGTGTTGTAATCGAAAGAATCATAGCTGGTTTGGTTCAAGCCTGCTTTAAGCTCCCTATACCGTTTAAAAAAATGACAGGAAACAGTTTGTGACAGAGAATCTGAGGCAGCGAAAAGCAAACCTGTGACTAAGTACCTGAGCGACGTCCTGTTGTTTCGGCTCAAGGCAATAAGCGCAGTTGACACAGACATGACAGGCCACCATCAGCCAACTTCAGGACACGTGATCCCTCTGGACTTTGGTTAACTGATGCAGATGCAGCACAAAATCTAAAGTTATTTTACTTATTAAAATGATTACACTTTATTCTCATGACTTGAGCCCATGACCATATTCATCGCCAGCTTTACGATAAATCTCCCTCACACAAATCCCGACACATTTCAATATCCTTTATTTTTCCCCCATCCTGAGTTATTTTACTTTTTTTTGCTATTCCAAAGCTTTGAAGTGCTCTTCTGTCTTTTCAACAGTCTGCTCCGCATTTGATCATAGTTTGATAACCTGACACATCTGATTCATTTTATTAAAGCGATACAATTCTTCTGAAAGGTGTTGAGAATCTCTCGACATCCAGCGACGGTGAGGAGAAATGATACGTGCAACGCTACTCTCTGAGTTAAGCATGTAAAAATAAAAAAGAAATCTGCCAAGCGCCTTACAAGAGAAATTAATTTGTAAAGTTTCTTCAGAGCTCGGAGACAGATGATTCCTTTTGAAAGTCATTGTATTCCCGTGCTGTCTAGAGAATTTGTCAAAGAGAAAAGAAAATGCCACAATTTTAGACGTATTTTTATATTTTTCTGTTCTTTTGTCTAGCGTGTAGACATGTGTTTTTTTTCTTACATGACACATAGGAAAGAGTAAACAAATGATATTGTTTTTTGACTCGCTACAGAAAAAGCAAAAATTCAGTACATTTGAATATGAAAAATGGGAATTCATTTAAGATGCGTCTTATTATTCTTTAGAAATGTTGAGGTGTGAAATCGTCTTGTTTTCTGTAAATAATTAACTAAAACTGCACTTGGGTGCCCTAAAAAAAGCGAAAGAACAGTTTCTGTTATGGAAAAATTACATACATTAACATATAATATTCATTAAGCGATGCCTCATTTATTAAATTTTATTGGGGGATGCAGATAAAGGCTGTGGATCATAAACTTTTGAAAGATTGCACAAAATAAGCTTTGTGATTAAAAAAGATTAATGACACAGACACGTTTTGTCTACCAAGATATTCATAACAGAAGATTTCTGAAAGTATTTGCTATTTTAAAGCCTAAATACAATCAGAAGAAGTTAAAGATAACATGATTCTATGAACGGACTACACACGGTCGTTCAATATTAACCTCTCCATCCGCAAGCCTCCCACAACTTTTGCTAACTTTATTAAAGACATGTTCCCTGGTACAGAAATGCTCTGTTAATAAAGCTTCATCTGCCTTTTTTGTATGACTATGTTACATTGTTTGTGAGATTTGTATGAGTGATTACATTGAGATTACATCTCCGCCAATGGATGTTGTCACCACTAGCTTCTTATCATCAACCGCCGATAAAACTTTAAAAATGACCAAACTTTAAAACCTGGTGTGTTTTATCTTTTAAAATATACTGTGAATACATTATATTGTGCATTTATCCTAAAAGGCAAATCGTTTTATGAATCTATACTTTGTTAGTCTATATTTCAACGTACTATTGAGGATGAATGGTGTGCAAATTTGGATGCGGTGATCATAGCATTTCTTCCCAGGCATTATTCTGCTGGACAGATGGCGGTTGTTGTTTTTCCAATGATCGTTTCAAACATTTGCATATCCGTATTCTAAAATATCATTTTGAATTCTTTCCAGAATTTGAATGTTAATGTCTTTCATTTTCACAACCAAGGCCAAGTTTTGCTTCCGTCCTGACCTCAGATGCTCCTGTGCGTAACCTAATATATAAAACTTCATCTTCAGATTGATTGCTACAGATCTGTCTCGAACACGAGGAATAACTAAGCGTGTTTGGCTCGTGCTCTTTCGTTGCTGCCAGATCATGAATATATATAGCATTATCAGAATTGGGTGACATTTGGAGCAAATGCATTTAGCACTACCTCTCCTGGCATACCGCTGTTGCAAAACACAGGGGAAAGAGGTTTGGACATAGCAGTGTGTGTCTACAAGCTTTAGGAGCGACTTGTGTGTAAAAGCAGGCAAAATGTCAACACAGAGGTCATGGAGAAAACCTCCCTCTCTCTCCGTCTCTTGGCCACGTGATGCCGGTGTGATGGCGTGGACTTGACCAGTTGGGCGCTGTCTTGCCGCTCATTACCGGATGCAAATGAAAGGGGTATACATGTTTAATATTTAGTGGCAGGAGAAATGTCAGGGCCGGCACGAGATGGAATTAAACAGCACTGTCAGCGCAAGTGAACTCGGGGCTTTCTCAGCTATTTCACTTCATATTGAGTTAGTGTCACAATTTATTTCGTAGACGAGGCCCGCACCCGTGCACAAAACGCCCGGCGACACCTAAAGGAAGCAAGGAAATGCGATATGTAAAGTGTGCTCCGGACTCTACTTTCGAGTAATCCCTTTGCTCAACGAAGCTTAACAAATGTGTCATCTTTTTTGTGCCGAGCGGTTGTGAGCACCGGCGTTGTAATTTAAGTCCGGTGGGTTTTCGCAGGGAGACCAATCCCGTTGCGCCGACTGGCAGTCGCTTTCCCAGGGCGTCCAATAAGGAACGGGTAGTATTAAATGCGATTATGTTCGAAGAAACGGCAACGTTCTATGGATGATTTTTCAATGTCTTTCCAACAGCGGTACTTCTTAACCCTTGATCCTGTAAAAAGCAGTTCAAGAAAGAAAGCTTTGTGTTAGGAAAGCCTCCACAAGTGCTTATTTTAATCAGCTCTACTGGAACCTATGGGGACTTAATTAAAGTCCTGCTCTAGAGAGCATTAGTTAGGCAGGCAGTATCTTCACACCAGAACATCATCTCCTGATGTTTTTATCTGTGCCAGTAGGGTCGCTGAGATTATAATATTCTAACATTATCTATTCAAATTGTGTGCCCGCTTTTTGACACCTCAGCCCTGTTATTTACACACAAGGACTTTGCTGTATAAATATTCATTCTGGTTTATTCACTAAATTGCGGACCATCGCGGTCAGATTTATTCATCGGTTCAGCTGTGACTAGCTCTTGGATAGGCATTAGATGTTTCAGTCAATATAAGGAATCAACCTTCTGAAATGTCTGATCGGACAGTCGTGGGTCAATAAAAAGTCATACTTTACAAATAGACTGTAATGGCGAACACAGAACTAAACTGATCTTGGAATTGATATTTTGTGAAACGACTGACATGTGCAATACTGACCCCAATACAAAATTTTCCCAATCGTAATTCAAAATGCATCACCAATGACTGCTGAGAAACATACAACCCCCAATCCCCCCCCCCCCTTCAGTCCGAGAGAGAGAAAGTGTTTTATTATTCCAAGGTGAAAGCTTTGAAACAGCATTCTAAATGTTACCCTGCTGTTCAAGATCATGAAAACCTTTAATTTCATGCAAATGAACAGCACGGAGCAGGAAGCTTAATGTAAACGAATGCTCCTTTTGTAGCGGTGTAGGTTCTGGAGGGGGGCGGGAGATCAGAGAGCAAGACACAGAGCAAGAGAGAGGGAAACCGAAAGACATGGAGAGCGAGACGAAGGCATGGAATAAAATTCCCAAGGATTCTTTAATTGCTGTCTGAAATTATGTAAATCCCCGCAGAAGGCTGTGTGCAATTATCCTGCTCCTGTGGCTGCCAGCTCCACTAATGTCTAACAAAATATCTGAGCTTGACATTTAGATGCGCTAATGCAAATGAGAATTCATTTTTCCTCCAAGACAAAGGGCAATCTAAAGATCACATCATTTTGATAAAATAAAGGGCCAAAACTGGGTTTTCTATCATGACAAAGAAGGACCTCTTACAGGAGGTGAAATGAAAGAAGATTTTTATGAATAGATAACACGTTTGGAAATACTGTCAAGTGTTATCATATATAATAACATAAAAATGATATGTTATGGTGTATAGATGTATACATTTGCGTATATAAATAATGTTTGACGTAAAGGGACCATTTCAAACTTAAGTACAGTGTCTGTTCAATTGCAACAAAATAAGTCACTTTTTCTAAACACATGTACTAAGTATGACTGTTGTTTTGCCTAAAAGGTGTCTTCTCTCCAGTTCTTGAGGTCTTAGAAATACAAAGACTCTTTTTCTGTCATTCTGGCCTGTTTCCTTGAAATTTGGGATTTTTGTAATTTTGGGATGTTTGTACAACAATAATTATATTATCCAAACACAAATCTTAAAAAAAACATATATATAATATGTTGTGTTCAGTATAAAGTGGACAAAACACAACACTCAAGGTATTTATTGCAAAAAAATTGACAAAGTGGGTTGCATTTTATACCAAATTAAAGATTCGTAGAAAGACATAAACGTCATTCACCTTCTAACTACTAAAAGCCTCTCTCTTCCAGCAATACCTGACCAGAACTAACTAACTTTTCACTGCTCATTTCCCAGAAAATAATCCTTTCTTTTCTGTCCTAACAGTTTGGTCTTGCACGTTTAAGTTGATACCTTGTTGTAGCGCTTTATTGTTATCTTGAAAGGTACCGCTTTATTATATCCTCTATTCTTTGTAAGTCACCTACATAAAAGCTTCTACTAAAGGCCTACATGTAATTGTAAATGTAAACTAGATCACAAAAAGAATCCGAATCCGAATCAGAATGAGCTTTATTGCCAGGTGTGCTTACACACACAAGGAATTTGTCTTTGTGACAGAAGCTTTCAGTACACAATATAAATTGACAAGACAAGTATCATAGAAAACAAAAAATAAATACAAAAATGCAATAGAAAACACAATGGTAGAAATGAAATGTGACAGTAACGCTTTGGAAGGTATGGAATATGTGCAGATGTTTTAGAAATATACAAGTCAGAAGGTGCTATATGTAAAATCTCTCAGAGAAAGGTTAGCACACGTTTATTGCACAGTAGGGTATGAGATTTGTATATACGGATACTATAAGAAAGAGACAGATGTTTTAAAGATGCAAGTGATAAGGTGCTATATGGAAATGTCTGAGTGAAAGTATTGCACACAGTTATTGCATGCTAGGGGCACATTTAACTGTTCATGTGGTTCAATAAATGCATACAATACATTGACTACAATTGTATTATTAATATTATTTATAAGATACTGGTTATTCTTATTTGTTGTCCTCCTCTTTAGTACAATTTTGTAGCTTGCAAGTTTTAGAAAAGCATCCTTCAATTCTTCTTTTTCTTTTAGTTTACTCCAAACGCTCCTATGTGACATGCATCCAAATATATGAGTTGGGCGTCACTACTATAACTTATATAATGTATAAAAATATGAATTGGGGTTAAACTAAAGTAGTTATTTTAATGTCACCACATTAGCCCCTTCTTTAACTTTAGTCTTTGCATTTAATTTAGGCAAAACACTTACAAATTCAAAGAAGTCAACTTTAAGGGCTATGCATTTGGGTTGACAACAAAAGACAGCTGTGCAAATTTGTCTTTTAAAAGTGATTCAGACTGACTGCCCCCGTGAATTCCAGTTGCTATGGGTTTTCAAATGGGTCTTCTTTCCATTAATCTCCTCAGGGTACAGAGATGGATGCTCACGCAGGTGCAGGGGCCCGGCTGTGTTCCCCAGTGAGCCGATCGGTGCATGTGTCCCCACTGTGGGGGCGGCGCCCCCCATCTTTACCGGGCCAAGCAAGAGCACCATCCGTCTCTACCTGCACTTTCCAGTCGGTCCCTTGGGAACTGCAAGCAGAGAGAGGCGGAACTAGAACCTCCAACCGGGAGAATGGGGACCCTTAAAGAAAAGGTCTGTGTGCTAAGTAAGTTTAATATTATGTTTGAATATTATGTTATAATATGCTTATTTCCTCCATATTATAAGACATTTTATTTAAGTCAACTGGGATATAAAAAGCAACGTTTTGTTTGAGCATGTTAGGTATTAGTCAAACATTTTCGGTTGTGGATGTTTAAAAATCACAATGCTTTAGTAACTCGGCTACACTAAACAGACAGGCTTAGCCTCGGGCAAGAGAATTTAGATGTCGACTGGGTGTTTAAACCCAGCCAGATGTGAACCAAAGCCAACGTGCGATGCACTTGATGAAGTCGGTGTCTCACTTTTTGGTGACACTTCCTTTATTCTTTGTTAGCGACATCTGGTTCACGTGTGAGCTGTCTGTTATCCATAAACAATAATTAAAGTGTCTTCCAAAACTGAAAACACACAATCACACAACAGTTGTTTTTGCAAAGCATGTTTTTTTCACAATCAAATGGCCATGCGTTTTTTGGGAATTTTGAATATTAAGGATGCCAAATCGCACACATCATCCTAAATAAATAAATAAATAAACTGACCCGTTCTGAAATGTTCCCCCATCACCTCTGGACCCTACACAGTTCCTCGGTGAGCCGAGAACATGAGCGAGAGGAGAGTTTAGTGGTAAGGGTAATGCAGGGCCGTAATGGGGTAATCAATCAGCATTTTTGGGAGGAGGTAGAGGCAGGGTTATACTCAATAATGTTAGAGCACCTCTCCTCTTCTCTTTCTATGTTTAGTGGGAGAGTAAGCAGCAAATAGGCCACGCCGTCCTACTCTCTGACTGGTTAAGTACTCACACTTTGACACCCAGAGAATGGGTTGGGATCCCATGAGACACTTGTGCAGGGATGACACAGTTTATGGTGAATTGCGGTCACAATAGCATATTCTCTTTTATTGGCCAACTTTTTGCAAAATAATCTGTGTGATTTTGACTAAGTTTAAACTGTGATTCCTTAAGAAAACATGAACACTTTCACCCTGTAAAGACTAAATAAACAGCAAATAGATTATGTGACTCTGTTTTGTCAAACAATGGAGGACTGCAGATGATGTTGACCTAAATTAACGCAATATCGATAATTGTTTGCATGAATCATTTACATTAGGTTTATACAGCAGTTCCCAGAAGTGATGTTGGATTGTTTGACATATGTAAAACTGTCAAAAAGACAAGCATGTCAAGGAATTTATTAAACCATAAATTTTTTTAATATTTTCTGTAAAGGTTCAAGTTATTTTAACCTAAAAACTTTATTTCACAAGCTGCCTTTGCTATCTTTGACAAGCAACTTTGAGACGCCTTCCTACAATGAATAGTTCAGTCCAAAATAAAAGTTGTCTTGTTATTTCCAACTTGAATGACTTTCTTCTGGGACACAAGAATGTTGATGCCTGGCACCCATTCACGTCCTTTGGTTTTGTATCGAAATAACACAAGTGATGAAGTCCCACTGCTGTCCCGTTACCAACATCTTCTTTTGAGTTTTGCTGAAGAAAAAAGTTTGAAGAGAATGAAAAAATGTTTATTTCCTGCTGAACTATTTTCTTAAATGAATTTTTTATCTAAGCTATACTCCAAACACAACAATGCAATGTGCACACCTGAATATTTAATAAAATGTTTTCTTTCTATTTTCAAAAATATTAACACTTTCATACGCTACTATTTATATTAAAACTCACCACGTAATTTCACAAAGTATCGATAATTCATCTAAAATCTTCTGTTTCCGTGCAATAATGCAGATGCGAAACCTCAGATGCAACCCAACAAAACATCAACCTTTTTGATTTATGAAATGAGATCAGCTCAATTCATGATAGTAGAAGAGTACCGCCCACTCACAAGAGTCTCCACTCGCCCTGTCATTTACCCTCCTCTGAGCAACATTCACTCAAAGGTCAACAAACACCCTGTGACAGCACGCAGGCCCGTCCCTTCCTCCCCCAGCAGCTCAGCCATTGGTCGGTCTCTCTGTTAGATCACACACTCCGCTCCCCACGCGCGTGTCATGTGCCCTGCCTCTAGAGAGGCTTCACTTAACAAGGCCGTAAAAGCGTGGCGTGCGGCATTAGGTGATTGTGCTTGCGCAGGGTATTGTGTCTGGACTAGTTTCCGTCAAAGCGTGACGTCTTCGCCTTGACGTTTTGACTCCGTACGCCAAAATGTGCACGCCGGGACGATATGGATGGGTGTCACGGGATGTGAGGGAGAGAGAGAGAGACTGTTTGTTTTGCTGAGTTTCTCAAATCAAGTGTCTTGAATCATGTGTCTGAGAATGGATTGAGGGTGTTGACCATGTGAGCTTATTCGAGTTGTCTGGTAGACAGTGCAACTGGATCGTCACTTGAAAATGTGAATGGACAGATGAGAGGAGAGAGAAGGAAGTTCTGTGGAGGACTACAGAGCAATAAAAATGAAAAAAAGCAGTATGGATTTCTATTACAGTCACTTAATTATATATACAAATGTTTGTTAATTTATTATTTATTTATAATTCATATAGGTATGTGGTAATAATAATAATAATAATTATTATTGTTATTTATTTTTATTATTCTAAGACTTTTCAAATGAAGTCTTATAATGTCACCGCAGGGCTTATTCCCTATATTATTTTATGAGTTCCCCACGCTTAGCCAGACTGCAGGTGCCTGTGGCGTTTCCTCTTTCAGTGCCCTGACCTCCAGAATCTCCCCACACGCGCGGCTCCCTCTCTGGCCATCACGCCCTGTTCTCTTCTAAGTCGAGGCGACATATCATAATAACTGTAAGAGGCCTCTCCTGTCCTGTGTCAGGCCTGCACAGATTAGTTCCTCTCCACCAAACCCAGGTCATTTTCTCTTTCCCTGCTGAATACATTTGAAGATCACACACACTCCCTCGGCTTAAACTGTGGAGATTATCTTAACAGAAGCTGTTTCTGTTTCTTTCAGAAACGGATTTGTTTTGGCACAATGACACTGTGATGCTGGGAATGGGAAACTTATTACTAGCATGTCTTATTTAAATAGAATTCATTGAGATTTTAAATACTTTTACACACAAAAATCACAAAATCAGACATAATGGTATTTTTTTCAAACTGAGATTTATAATTTATCTAAAAAGCTAGATAAATAAGCTTTCCATTGATAGGGGGAAATCGTGTTATCTTTTACTTTTTTAATTTAAATGTGAATGACTTTTTCAGCAGAACACAAAAGAAATTATTTAGAAGAATGTTGGTAGCTGGCACCCATTCACTTGCGTTGGTTTTGTGTCCATACAGTAGAAGTGAATGGGTGTTACCGATCTTCTATTACCAGCTTTCATCAAAATATCTTCTTCTGTGCAGGATTAAAGGTCACACAGGTTTGAAAATACAAGAGTGTGAGTACAGGATTACTGAATATTTACTTTAAAATTGTCCAACTGAAGCCCTGTATTTTTGTAATTATGTTGATATTTTTATTTTTTAAATATATTTACAGCATGATACGTAGAAAGTATTTTTAGATTTCATATCTTCATGGCATTAAAGAAAATCTAAAATTTTCATCTTAACAAAATATTGCTACTGCTGCAAATATACCTGTACGTCTTATGCCGGTTTTATGTACATTGCAACATTAAAATAAAATGACATGAAAAAATTTTTTTTCTAGGTCTAAAAACAGCTATTCCAGATTGCTTTATTATAAAAAGATACTTTCAGGTAAAATCCCACTTTCCTTGAAAATGACAACATAAACGTGCAAAGATATGTTATCTGTTATACATGACATACTATATCTGTTCATGTTACATTATACAAACTGTCAGTCAACTTTCCTCTGGGGATAAACACACCATCTCTCAAGTCTGTGTCATCTTTCCCCCGTGTGCTTCTGCTATAGTTACCCCTCAGATTAATAATGAATATAGTTAATAAGCACTGAGAGACAGCATAATTAAGTCACAGCTGGCAGAGGTAAGGTGAGGTGGCATTCCACCGGGTCACCACGGTTGTACAGCCGTCACGTGACCACACACCTGCCCACTTCCTCAATTGAAGCTATTTTTCAATTTCTGATTAGCCAAATATTGTCAAAGTGATAGTATACAAACAATGTCTTAAATAATTATTTAATCCTCTGAGTGCATTGAAACGAAAAGAATAATGGAGGCGTTAACGGCTGCATTATATATAAACCAGGTCAGATCATTCTTTATTCATCAACAAAGAGAGTTAATAAAGAACGTTGAGTAATGCGAGTGGACAGCGTGGATCATTTCTTGCCTGCTGCTGAATCGTATTTCATAAAGAGTGGGTTTGAATTTTTATGTACAGTGTATGCAATATACATGATAAACTGAATATGTAAATGTGTAACCTTTATTTATGAGCCTGTGGTGTTACTTTGTTTTAAAGTATGGCTTTGGGTGATAAGATAAATAGACAACAAATTAGGGATGTGCGATATTGAGGACAATGGGATAGCATAAACAATGTGATACGATATTTCTTTTTCTAAAATCTAAAACTTTTATTTAAATATATTTTAGAAATTATTTAACCAACGTGCGTTTCACAATAGTTGAAGAAAAAGAATCACAACATTTTTGTAAGTTATTGCTTTCTTAACTGCTTGCTTAATCACCGGCATTCATACAAAATTGTTACAAATTGCTGGAACAGAGGTTTGTCATATATGCAAAATCTCTAAATCCAACAACTGATATACATACTACTTATATCGTTTATTTTATTAATAACTTTTCAAACAATCAATAAGCTTATATTGCATATTAGGATATGCACTTTTGGGATATTTGGATATATTTCACAGCCCTAACACAAATGCTCATTTGCTGGCAATTTCACCAGACTCCTGTGACTGATTAAAAGGTTTATTTATGTACTATATAGTTAATATTTATATTTAGCGTTTGCTGCATATGTCCATTCAAAACATGTTTACATCCTCTATCCATGTGGCAGACATGAACCCATGTTAATTTTCGTCTGTGTAGGAGTTTCCCCCATTCAATTGATTTAAACATACCGGCAAACGCTGACATATTTCTTTGCTCTTAAACTCATTTTTCTCTTTATGAAATCTGCATTTGCACCTCAGAATCTTTTAGTCACCTCTTTAATCCTAATGCTTCATTCTCTTTCATTTCCACAGCTCGGCCCATGAAATATCCCGAGCCTTGGTGTCTTCACGGCCTTTTTTTGTTATTGTTTAGAGAAGCGGTTAGCATGCAGAGGTGAGTTCCAAACACAATTTTACATCCACTTATGGAAATCCATTGTTCCTTGAACATTTTCACGTACAAACCAATATATGCTCTCGTAAAAGGTCTGAGACCTCAATTACATCAAAGGCAGTTTGTCCTGCAGCATGTCTTCAGCATCAGAGCCTTGCAGAGCTGTGTCAATGCTACCCCCTTGTGACCAATTGGTGCAGGAGTGTCTTCAACACATACTGTACAGAAGTAATGTGGAAGAGAAATAAAATAGATGGAAAATACTCAGAATATTAGTTTGGATTAAAAATCATTTGACACTTATACTTAATTCTCTTGGGGGGGCTGTGTAGTAGAAAAAACACACACCTTCTGTTACAATTTCACGAACGTGCCACAAAGCATCATCTCACAAATACTTCCGTGTATGATACTTTAATCTATACAATATTTCTTAAAATATAAATTCGAATAAAAAGAAAATCAATGCTCTTTCATATAATAAATAAGTAAATAAATGTCAGCGTTTCAAGCTTCTGCACATTTCTTTTCTAAGGGTGCCGGAACGTCAGGCAGCGTGCTATGTTGACACACAGACAGGTATGCGTGTCAGAAACACGGGAGTGTGTTCGCTGTCCTACACTTCGTGAGTGGAAGGCACACAGTCTTTTATTGTGAGCCGTTGAAAAGACATAATTAGACACACAGATATAATTCAGCTCGCTTGTCAAGCCCGGCAGCCCGCCGCAGGCCCCCGCTTTTATTCCCTGCAGTTTTGTCTACCTTCAAAGCGCCCATCTCGGTTTGAAAACCTAGCAGAGTTTTTGCGTATCGCCACGCACTGCGTTTCGCCCTACGCGAAACAACAGTAATTGTGACGTGTGAAAGCACAATTGATATGGCGTGCATAAAATGACATATAGTGTATTAATGCATTTAAGTAAGTAGGGGAGCTCGAGATCTTCATTTGTTATCCGCACCCTCGCCGTCATATTTCAAAGCAAGCTTAACATTAAGAGCCCGTGAACAAAGCATTTATTTACTGTCCCATATCCACCCTGTGATACGTGGAGAGGAGAAGTCAAGGCCACGCTGCCGGATGGGCCAGAGGCTCAGGATGTGTCAATCACTGGCCAGCATCTCCCATTGACTTTCTTTCAGCCCCGTCAGCAAGCCCAGACCATTTCATTAAGAGCGTGACCTGCGAAGGCCTGGTGTAATGGACAGCTTGATTTGTGTCGGGCTGGCAGGTCTCAATACGCTGCTGACTTTTATCTACTCAACTATGTATATTATATGTGCCTGTCACTTGCGTGACCCGCTCCGGTTACCTCTTCCCTTTTTTGAATCCGTTTGCTGAGCATTTCGCTCATGTGTTTCTCTTTTATGCGTTGTAACCGAATGACGTGTTTAGGGGGTAAGAAAAATATGGAATGTTGGAATACTAACTGTGAGGTGAGCTGGGAGGGGGGGTCTTTGACAGTTTTGGACAACCAGCTATTGTGTGACACGTCATTTATGCTTTAGATTGTTTTAAAGAACTGGTTCTGGTAATTAAACATCTCTGGTAAAGGTTACCAAAAATCAACATTATGTCATCATTTACACGTCGTTTCAAATCAGTATTTTTTTAAATTTTAAAATGTGCTGGAACATATAAAACAAGTTTGAAGTATATTTTTAAATACAAAATGTTCTTCTAAACGATAAAATATGAGAAACATATACCTACAGAACCATTTACTCTTTATGGAACCATTTTATAACCTTTATAACCTTTTTGACTTTTGAAACGTTTTTTATAGGTTCTTTATAAAATTATTCAACAAAAAATTGTAATTCAATGGCATAGGAGTAGATAAAATGTTGATATACATTTTATATATTTAATTTTAAAGTCCATAAGAGCACATTTTAGTTTGTCAATTTTACATTATTATTCTAAAACTATCGAATGCATCATTTGCAAGTGAATCTTATAAAATTTATGTTAGGAACTTGTTTTTGCTAATAATTCAATGCTCAAATGGAGTGCTTAATTTGATACAACATCTTGCAACACTACTGAGTGATGTAATGGATTTTGGGTTCTGCTAAGAATATTTTGGACACACTTCTCTTTCTTACCTTTATATAGTCGGTATTTCAGAAAGCTGCCGTGGCTTCTAAAGGGATGATATCATCCAAAATAAAAATCTGTTATTATTTTCTCATCCTCTTGTCATTTATAACAACAAAAAATAATTTGATAGCGTTCATTTGCTTCTATTGTAAGAACCCATAACAAATGCAAGCGAATGGGTGGCATTTACCAACATTCTTCAAAATATCTTTTGTGTCCAGCGAAAGAAAAAAAATCCTACAGGAATGAATTGACGAGGTGAGTGAAAATGATATCCACTACTTGATATCAACTATAACTTTAAATATTCTTTATCCATAAATCCAGACAAATAACCTTTTTCACAACCTTTACTTTTTGGAAACCTTTTCGCTGAACTTCCCTTTCGTGTTCCATGAAAGAAAGACACAAATACACAGGTGATGACAGAATTCTCATGTTTGGGCACCACACACGGTATGTCAAGTATACTCCGTTCTCTTTGGACTTTGAATGGCGGCATGTAAAATTCTCCCTCTGATCTTCCCTCGTTTTTAGAAGCATGCACATGTGAATGACCTGCTACTTTTATTTATGGCTGATTATCACCCACCTCTACCCCCTGAGGACACCGCCTGCCTACAAACATGACCAAAATACATATTTAGATTTATTTGTCAGCAACAGTCCAATAAAACATATCCACTGCATGCTGCTCTCTGGGCCGGGGTCCCACGAGGAAGTGGTCGGGTGAAAAATGGGGTGCTTTCAAGCGTTCGGCAGAAAGAGCGTGAACAATGCTCCGAGCTGGAGAAGAATAGTGTGCCGCCTAAGTGTTTCTAAGGAAGAGAGCAGAAGAGAAGAGGAAGACAGAGATATGTGGATTCTCGCAATCCGGAAACCTCATAGGGGTGAAGTTACAGACACGGCGTGACCATTGTTTCCTATTTCACACCGTATGTTTTCTCTTTTCACCCCGTGTTGCGTAAATGAACCCCGTATGACATTTCTTCGAGTTGCATATGTGGACAATTTTAGATTAACCACAGAACCAAAATAAATGAGGTTGAGAGTTTCGCATTGTGATGATCAATAAAACACACTCAAGTCATGTAATGAAACAAGTCTTGTGCGCATATGATTTCATAGGTTTTATTATGTGATTATGAAGGGAAAGAGTCTAGGATGAACTAGGATTTGTGCCCTCGCGTGAAATGAAAGCCGGATTGTGTGCGGAATCCCACCGCGTGCCACCCGTGCATTCCTCGGGGTGTTTGCGGTAGAACAGCGGAGTGTCTAATGTGACCGCAAGCCCATTAAACCGAGGTCAGACAGCCTGCGCTGGCATTCTCAATGTGGTGATGGCCATTTGGTGGCTCTTGATTCTGGTACGTTCTGTTGTGCAAAATATTGTCACCCGCAAATGTATAATGGGGATTCGATGCTAATGGCCCTAATACAGCTAGAGCACAAATCCAGCTGGAGGGTAAATGAGGACAAGTCTTTGTTGTTGTTGTTGTTGCTGCAGCTGTTTCTGTTGTTGTTTGTATTGTGAGGCCCTGGGGTTGCCAGTCAGCGAGGCAAGAGCCAGACCCGCAGGATTGTTAGCAGAATGTGGGTTTCCACCACTGCAGGAATCATTATAGAAACCACGGTTTGTTTGTATGATCACTCTTCTAGCCTTCAGAAATGTAATCGCTGGAGTTAATTAGGCGCTCTATAGGAGCAGGTCACACGCGGCCCTGTTGTGTTGGGAGTCAGGATTGCTTTGCTATTTGTGAAGTTTGCTTTTTGATGTTATTCTGTGGTAATGATTCCTTGCGAGGTTTGGCTTAAAATCGGAAATATTAAATTTGGGCACCCTGTAAGATGTGATCAAAGCATTAGTAGTAAATATTTATAAGCCCTATGCTGTAGATCTATGCACACATGCATAAAAAGAATAACTTCAACTAAAATGGATGCATAAAGCAAATGATTCATATTATTTATTATATAAATTATACATAATCATCAATATTTGTAATATACATTTCTTTTCGTAACGGAATGCGACCCAGAAATTTAGTTTACAAAGATTTTAATGTCACTGCAATGTGAAATGCTTTAAAGTGATAGTTCACCCTAAAGTAAAAAGTGCAGGGCTGTCAAATGATTAATTGCGATTAATAGCATTCATAATAAAAGTTTGTGTTTATATAATATGTATCTTCCTACTGTGCATATTCATTTTGTATTTATAGACGGATAAACATGCATGTATGTATTTGAGCAAAATATCAAACATACAAATTATTAAACATTTGTATATGAATTCAATTGCCGGTAAAACAAACATATTCATCAAAATATTTTCTTACCTGCACACTTCTATGTGTATGTGTATGTGTTGATAATTCTAATTCAAAATAAATATGCACAATAAACAAACATATATTATGTAAACACAATATTTTAATATGGATGCGATTAGTCGATAGACAGCCAAAAAAAATAGCGACATTTGCTCACCCACAAAACACACATACATTTTCAAAGTTTTCAAACACACATAAATTATACTCCAGTTCTGTACACAAAGAAATATATTTGTAAGAATGTTTGTCAGCGTACTGGGAAGTAAAGACTGTTGTGGTTAACAGTTTTTCAAAATACAATCTTCAGTTTTCAACAGAACATGAATGCATTTATGCACGTTTTGCACAACTTAAAGGTCTGTTATTGATGGCAGAATAAAAAAAAAATATTATTTATTAATCCTCATGTCATAGCAAACCTATATTAGGTTTTTTCTTTAGAAGAGCACACAAGCCATTTTGAAGAGTATTGCTAATTAAATGATGTGCTGTAAGTCAACAGCATTTCTCAAGTTATCTTCTTTTGTGTGCATGTTTGTGCGTGCATGTGCGTGTTTGCGTGTATGTTTGAGTGCGTATGTTTGATCCCTTGAGGGCATGACTTTCAAATAAAATAAAATGTAAATAAATTATAGCAGAATGTTTTATTTTAGGGGTATCCTTTTTAAGGTTCTCTGATTCACATGTAACTTACCAAGACATAATTCACAATAAGGAATAAGTAACTAGACACCATGGGAACAGACTAGTTTATGTTGCATAAAACTACTAAATAAGCAGCCCAGATATTTCTTATATGCTAATGGATTGGCGATAACCAGCGTCCCAACCTCAGGGATCTTCTTTACTCTGTGTAGCTGAAAGCCAGGAACATCTAAGCTTCTTGCGGTTTCCAGACAAAATATATTGGTCACTCACTCCCACTATCTGTAATTAGTGCTGATCAAGAAGGATTATAAGCAGCGGTTAACGACAACGTGCAACTCGATGGCCCTGATAGATGGTCAATTCTAATGATCGGGTCAGGACGTTTATTGGATTTAAAGCAGTCGTGATGGGCCCTTCTTAGCCTTGCCTGGATAATTATCACGTTCATGCATGATTTAAGATGACAGTGAAAAACGTCAAGGGCTTGCCTTTTAATTTAATAATTTTGTTATCTATGCATTTATGCAAGACTTAACAAAGGGATGTGAAGAAGAGAATCAAATCAGGCACATGAAGATAAGTGTAATGGTGTGGCAAAGTCTACTGTAAATGCCTTGTGCTGCTTTGTGATGTCATCTGGGGTCTGGTGTTTCGGCTAATGTGATATCTATCGAGTGCCTTAAGGATTTACGAAAGCTAAAATTTAGATTTTGTCCACACGAATGTGAAATCACTTTTTTTCTTTTATAAAATGGGGTTATGCGTTAAAGATTGATAACACAAAATAACGGATATATAACGATTGCTGTGTGAAGATATACCTAGGATTTCATTTAACTCATCCGCTTGTAATTATAAACCTATGACTTTCTTCTGAAGAACACAAAAGAAGATATTTCAAAGAATGTTGGTATCTTGCTCTCATTTACTTGCCTTGTTTGTTTTTTTTATACAATAGCAGTGCAGATGTTGTTTATTAACATTCTTTAAAAAAATATCTTGTTTTGCTTAAGAAACTCATGTTTGAAATAACAGAGTGGAATTGCATAAGTAGGAATATAATACTGGGTTCATAAAATGATAGTAATACCAGATTTTTAACAAGATTTAAAAAATATTTCCTAAATACTGCTTTTAAAATGTTAAAAATTTGTATTTCTTGTCATAGGTGTTTTTATATGGATGATTATAAAATGTAAATTACTTTGAGGATAGATATCAAGAAAAGTAAAACGAAATTAAAACAAAATGTAAAGTAAGGAAGAAAACTTAAACATTCATAAAGAATGTCTTAAAGTAAATGCATAACATGCGAAAATAAGCAAAACCTTATTTCCATATTTCACCATATTTCACATGTTCGCAGCTTAACCTATAGCACTAAATATATTTCATAAAGTCATATATTAGAAATAACTATTTATAATAATATAATGATACAACATATTGAATATCACCACACATTTGCATTTTATGATGTTTTATTTATTAATTTCTCCCCAGTCATTAAGGCTGTTCATGGGCTGCTCAGCATTGCAAGACTCTCTCTGATCTGTTGTGGAGATCATGGTACGGCGTTCTGTGTACCAGAACTCAGTTTTCTCAAAGCCTACTCTATAACTTCTTCCACCGCTACAAAGAAGTGTTTACTTTTTCAGTGTGCTCCGAGAGGTCAAAATCATATCCTGTGGACCCCCAACAGAGTCCAGCAAACCAAAACAACAGCATTCATATTTTAAACAGCTGGCATTGAACACAGGGATGTTTACACATCTCGGTGCCAATTATTTTATCTCTCGTAGCTCGTCCCACCTCTCCAATGAGAATCCTTGCTCTTTCATAATGAAGAACATGACAGACAGTAAACTATAGTAGTGTACCATACCAATCCGCATGATAACAGATTCAAAGTCCAATAGATCTGTGGTAGACCTAGGTACAGTATAGTTTTCTTTATAAAATTCAGTTTTTACTCTACCGTATACTGCTTTTGATTTATAAAATTCAGATGTAATCCTTATGTAATATTAACCATTCCCCTGGATTTCAGCCATATCTATCTTTTTATTTATCCATTTATCAAAGAGTTGTATGTAAGTTTTAAGAAACTTTGAAAAGGGCTTCCCAGCAGTGTACATTACCACCAGCAAAACATATACGTCCAGTACGGCTGTCTGCTGAGACTGACAGGTTTGGACCCGTGCTGCTGTAAAAACGTCTATCCAAGCGTCATTCGTGCTCTCAGGTTTGACACTGACTCAGCGAGTGAATGGTCTCCTTTTGACGCCCGATCTGTTAACTTTGATTTTGACAGAGTTGATGTAATGTCTGCAATCATAGCCGAGATTTCTCCTCAAATTTGAGTGACAGGATACTCGACAGAGAAAGACATTCATCACGAATCAAGAATTCCGAGCAGGAATCGAATAGCGAGTACAGGAACGGCGGTTAACACTTGGTTTCGAGCCATGGGCCGGCGTGCTTAAATGTAAAACCGAGACGAACTCGATATTGAATGACATAACACAAGCGTATCTTTCTCTCTCGTCCTCTCCCTCCCCCCAAGTCTGTAAAATGATAATCCGAGTCTGTCTGTCTGATAGACTGAAGTATGATTCAGGAAGACAGTGACTGACTGCACATTCAATCTGTTTCAGCATGGGAGCAGTGGCCCATTATCTCAACCATGTGAGACGCCCGCAGCATGAGAGACTGGTCTGATCAGCTGGCTCCAGTGGCAGGTTTCCTGCGAAAGTTATCAATAAGCGATTGTCTCTAGTCATTTAGGCTGTCACGTTATGACAGGGCTGAAAATTAAACTGGCAGATATTAATAATAATGGAAATAACACAATGCCGAAGGGAAGATATTGGGAGAGTTTGGAAAGAGGGGCACGGGGAGTGTGAGCGGGTGTATTTGTGTGTGTTCGTGTGTGTGTGCGTGAATGTTTGAATATGTGAGTTCATGTTTAGTTTAGTTTACAATGTAACATTTATATTAATGCACTTGACAGATGCAAAATTATACTATATACTATAAAAAATATACTATACATTGATTCTAAGTATGTGCATTGAAATAAATGTTGCATGCGGCTTAGTAAATATGACAAAATAAACAGTTGTACTTAATATACTTAATATAATATTATCAACTTAAGAAAATCTTTTAAAAACATTAAATAGTTTTTGAAGTGGAAAATATTAAAATAATTTAATAAAGTTGTTGTAGTTGCCTTCTGTATAATGTAAAAATTTTATGTTTATGTGAAGTACTAATCAAAAAACATATATTTAAAAAAAACACACTGATATTTTTGGTGAATTGAAATGAAATATTTTAATTTATCAGAACCGTGTTTTAAAGGAAGCATGTTACAATGTTGATGCAGTCTTGCCATTTTTGTGTTTTACCTCGCATTTAAAGTTTTGTCAAGAAATGTTTTTTTTTTTACTGGTAAAACCTAAAATAATAATAATAGACATACTTTTAACTTGCTAGGTGAGGCTCTTAACTTTATTTTGCATGTTATCAGAAATCATTTACAGGGACTATTTTTGCGGATGTTTACCCGAAATACAAAGCGTGCACACACAGTGATGTTTATGTTGTGCTTTGAAACCATCTATAGCCATGCACAGTGAAAAGTTTCTTTGGTAGTTTGAAGAATTGGTGTTGGATGGCATTCCAAACATAAATTTCACTTTTAATTTTCTATGCGTTTGACAATAAACTCATTGTAGTCAATTGTTGCACGTTTCCTATGAACTCTGTCAAAGGCTAGACATTTGTTTTCAAGTCACTGTGTTTTCTTTCAACATTGTTTGTCTCGGTTTTGTTGATAGATTTATTACTACCAAATGTTACCGCTGTTTGATTTGCTTATAGATTGCATTTTGGCAGAGGTCTGAGGTACATTAAAGTTAAGCCTTCAATGACAAATACTTTGGATTGGTTTCCATTTGGAGTAAATGGGGTCATTTTTGCCCAAAACTTCTGAGGTGGCAATCCCGAACATATGGTAATAAAACAAAGCACAAACACATTATATGTCTTCTAGATCTGTGTTCCATATTGAGAATAGCGTTGTTTGCAAATTATTTGCATTATTTCATTTTAAAAGGTTTTATATTGGATTTAATTTGCTCGTATTTTTTCCATTTCATCAATTAATAGATGTTTTTATTCAAAGCGACATGGTGCAACACATTTTGTTTGCTCGTTCCCTAACCCATGATGTCGGGTTGGCAGTGGCATGCAGATTTAAGCTACAGCATCGGTTTATTCTCCCATAACCTTCATAGATTCCATAGACCTTGTTTAAGCATTCCTTAACTTGTCTTCCTCTTGTGTGTAAAGCGCAGTCGTCGTCGACCTTCCTAAGAAACAGGTGCATTCCAAAAACTGCTAGAAGTTCAATTGAAAGTTCACAAAGTTGAATACGCTGTGTACTGCTGACTGTAGGGCTGCTGTATGATGAAGTATTACAAGTAATAACAGAAAGTCCAAAGCTTAAAGATAACAAACGCTGCAGCAGATGGTTGGGCTTCATCTTTGGTTTATGAGGAAGTCAGCGCTTTCCAGAAGTCTCCACTCCAGCGGGGTCTGTGTCATAGTGCCGAGCGAGACCCCCTCTCATAAGTCATTGCACCGGGGGAATTGTCCTCTCCTGATATTAATGACCGCCCTTGTGGCACGGGCCGATGGAGACTGGGGTATGCTAGGGGGGATTTAAGGGCAACGTTGTCTCTTTTCAGAATCAACATTGAGCATGCAAGCACACATGCAAGTAACTGTTAGTATAGAATACAGTATCTAGATTGCTATATTCATATTATCCGCTCATCTGTGATGTCATTTACGATTGACACCTTAACGCGTTGCATTCGCAAATCAGTAATATTAAACTTTACACTCAACCGACGGCACGTACATACCTCGATATCTTGATAGATGGGAATTATTGATTTCAATGTTTGCTAAAAAAATAACTGTCTATTTTCATAAGCACGCAGGCAGAAAAACGCAAGGCCCTCAAGAGACCCGAAACATACAATCATTTAAAAGTGCGCTCCATTTACATGCTGATTTACAATTGGAATTCATCGCAACTACGTTTCTACGCAGCCACAATGGCTGACAAGCCATCTGACAGCTAACGCCACTCAGATAAGCCCTTACATGGGCTCGAACAGGAAGTGACACGAGTGGGAACACAGTGACAGCCGCTTACTGGAGAGTAATAAACTGGCAAAATAATTCCACATTGGACACACTTACCCGAGCAGAAAGAGTCTGAAAGGCAAGACAACATCTTGTGTCATCCATCTTCCTTAAACAGTGAAGCTGCGACAAAGTGGGAAGGAGAAATTATGATAAATGAAAAGATATATTTAGTCAATACCTGGAATTCACCATCGTCAACCCCCTCTGGTTTTTATTCTAACAAGGCTCGGGTTGAAATGAAAGCAAATGAGAAGAGGGAAAGTGCCTGTGGTCAGACGCACAGCTACAAACTGTTTACTTTGTTATCTGAATGGGTAAATACCATAGACTTGTATTGTTTTTATGAGCAGATAATTGTAATAACTATAGTATTCCGGCCCACACCCTGATTATAATGAAACACGTTTTATTTTATTATAATTTACTAAAAGATATTACATGTTCATATTGGGCCAATTCCAGCGTCACAGATATGAAATATTCAGTTAAAATTTAAAGTACAAATTATACAAATTTATATTAACTACAAAATGCATTTATTAACAATATATTTTATAAATAGTTCATATTTTACAAAACCACAAAACAATTTAAAAATATGTCTTCTGTTTTAAAAGAGTAAAATACATGCGTAAAGATATGGCAAAAAAACACTTTTGAGTAATTCTGTGAATTAATGTACAAAATCGGAAGCGATAGGACTCATTTTAATTTAATATCCATGTACTCATTTATAAGAAACATGGATAATTGTGAATGTGACAACTTACCTGACTATGGAGAAAAACATTTTTTTTTCCCTAAAATAAAATATTTTTATCAGTATTTTTGATTGGGTACTAATACTGTACATACTTTTACATGATGATCAGTTTTAAAATGGAGAGCCACATTGTTCATGTTGATTAAAAACAGGCATGAAGCAGGTCAACACCACTTTCTCCATCATAGAGACAAAGTACCAGAGGGGCCTTTCCACACCTGGCATCGTTCTTTCTTTCTTTCTTTCTTTCTTTCTTTCTTTCTTTCTTTCTTTCTTTCTTTCTTTCTTTCTTTCTGTCTTTCTTTCTTTCTTTGTTTTTCTTTCTTTCTTTCTTTCTTTCTTTCTTTCTGACTGTCTTTCTTTCTTTCTTTCTTTCCGACTGTCTTTCTTTCTTTCTTTCTTTCTTTCTTCTTTTCTCTTACTCAAAGGCAGTCTGCTCCTCACCAACACACAGGCATAATTTATTTTACAGCCCCATTTGAATATGATAAATGCCAAAGCCGTTTGTGTTTTCACAATAAGCGAATAATTGTGAATCAGTTGATTCAGGTCTAATGAATCAAACTCCGTGCTGCTCCTTGCCAGACATTAAAGTTCATGAGGACTTTAAAAATGACGAGCGGCGAATTTGGATATTTGTCGTTAATCTGAGCAATTAACAAACTGAGCGATGAGAATGCAATTAGTATCACAATTGTTTACTGTATAATTGACCATTTGTCAAGGTAACTCCCCTTTTACTCTGCCGTGGTTGAAAATTGAGTTTGCATTTCGACTGAAAATGACTTTGGCTTGTATTTGTCAATTGTGACAGTGAACTGTGAACATTTTGCAAATGAAGCCACATTCGCATTCATAGAAAAAACATTATTATTCTTGAGTTTCTTCCCTTATAGGAAACCATGTCAAAGATGAGGATTCAGAGTTCAACTTGTGCTGCACTTATTGTTGGCTCATTGACAAAATGCTAAATGCTCTTTCATTTGTAAGCCACTTTGGATAAAAGCATCTGCTAACGGAATAAATGTAAATGCAAATACATAAATAAAAAATGAAAGAGCATCCTTTGAGTGATACAATTTTCCTCTGGGTACACATTTTGACCTCTGATTCAACTGTAATTGTGAAAAACATTAATGATGCCATTTTCCCTCCCGACCACATGAATTAAACACATTTGTATTCAAAAACATTGACAGTCATGAAATAAATCAACACCGATCTCCACTGGATGTTTCGTGGAATCCTGCGATGCTTGAAAGCACGTTTGACATTCTAATTCAGATTGATGAGAGATGATCAAAATTCATTGAAACCAAACGTTCTTCCTCTTTAATTCACAACAGCTCCAGATCAAACACTTGGCCGTCTCCTGGTGACCGTTTCTGACTCCGTAACTCTAGCAACAGGTCCAGCAGTGTAACAGTAATGAACACTAAGCGTTTGCTATTTCTTATGCCAGCGGTTGAAAGGAGAGCCAAAAGAACTACGGTTTGATGGAGGGAGAGAAAGACAGAGAGAGCAAAGGCTAAAAAAGGATGACATGGTCCAAAAAAAACGACCGATATTGAACGGCGTCATCGGTAGGGCGACTATTTATCTCATGCCCGCCAAGTTGGCACGCACATCTGGCGCCGGGTACTTAGTGCAATTATTTATGATTTCCTCCAAGATTTAAAAGCTCTTCGCCAGGCCTTGTAATGCAGTAACTGATTGCGGCGCTAATGTAATTAAGGGGAGATTATGATGTCCACGTGGCTCACCAGATGGTGGCATTCGCAGCAGTGGGGGGGAGACACAACTGGCACACCACTGCACAAGGGCAGCGAGGCGCAGCCAGTCGAAGCGAGCCAGACCTGCTGCCAGACGCTAGAGAGTGCGTGTTTGTGAATGCGCGTCGTGCGGGGGTTTGAGTATTTTTGACACTGTGTGTGTGTTACCGTGGCGAGGTTGGTTGTAGGCGAATACGGCATTGATGGGTCCTGTAGGAGTCAGGGTTGGAAATATGACCTTGGTTGAAGATCAAACTGCTAAAATATGATGCAAGGTCCAATGATCAATGTGATTAAATCGGTTTGGGAATCTAAATTCAAACCATCGCTGTTTAACTGCATTCACCTTAAGCAGTGTGGCATATTCTCTGGAGCGAACGCCATAGCTTGATTAAAGGAAATAAACTTGGGACGATGTAATTGCAATAAGGCTCAATTTTTAACGTATGCATAGGTGGTGCCAGGAAAACAGATGGCTTAAAAAAGATGTAATCGCATTTGGCAAAGCATCAAAGCTGATGAAAGTAAAAGAGCGCGGGAAGGCATGAGGGACTTCACCAGCCAGGCAACTGTAGCCTAACCCAAACTGACCTTTAATTACTTGCAGAAAATACATGGATATTACATCTAGGCTCTCTGCAGAGTCCTTTGGGTGCACTAAGGCTGCGCTTCTTAAAACACGTTATTATAAGCTATTCAAGAGGAGACACAGGGCCTTTTCATATGCTGCTGGTGAAAGGGGGAACCAGGGAGCGTGGAGAGGATCATATTTGAAACGTGCGCTGTGGATTTTTCACTCTTCCGCTAGTAATGGCTCGAGTGTGCCGACTGAGGTCACCAGGGCTTCCGTAGATTTCCCAGGTTGGGATAAGGATATTATTAAACTGGCTGGTAACAAAGAAATCTCCATCTCTTTAGGTCCCCAGACAAGTGTTGGTAAATTAGAAAACACAACCAATGACCTTTCTTTCATGCACGTATGGGGGAGAGGCATTTTCAGCCTTCTTTAAATGATTCTTTGTGATGCTTGACAGCATCAAGCATTCCCTGAACATTCCAGAAAATAGCTACTGAAGAACATGCAATAAAGTTCAAAAACATTGTACGGTTTGTCTTTGATAACAGTCAGAACTATATACTGTATGTAAGAGTTATGTTGGGGTAGTTGAACTATAATATGAGCTAGAACTTTATTTTAAACAGTAGGAGTTAACTCGAATATACAACTCAAAGGAAGTTTTGACCCGTTGTTGAGACGGAACTTATACTACATTAAATCAAACAAAATACATTCTTATGTAGAAAAATCACATCGATTGTACTTAACATATGGGTAAGATTTACACTTACAATAGTTACAAAATGATCAAATGATTTGTCTCTATAACAATATTGTAGTGTTTTTGTCCTATCAATTTTTTATTCACATGCCCTCTTAATAATAAAACGCTGACCTCCTCTCCCCCTTGAAACGACTTCTCATATTTTCCATCACAAGGAATTTGAGAAGTGACGTTATATGGACTTAATATGAAAACAATATTGAGTCAACATAATTTTCAAAATATTGAATCTGTTCTTTAAAATTATCAATTTATTTTAGTTCGGACTTATAATATTACATGGAAAATATGGGTTACGTTACTACTAATCTAAGCGATTGTATTGACTGCTGCCTATCCCTGGTCATCATGGTGTAATCTATACTGCTCTGATTCTAAATGATACCAATGACATCCATATCCAGAAATTTAAACATCATCACATTTGATTTTCCCAAGTCCTTATCCTCCAATATCTTTGACAAGGTCTTTTGTGGGAAATTAAGAGCGTTGAACTAAACCGACTGGCATTTACTGGACCAGAAGAGTCGGTTTATTGGAATGTAAGAAATGCAGAACCGCAAACAAAGCACCCCTCGTATCTAATGATCCCCCCTCCCATGTACCATCTGCATCGCTCAGCGGACCATCCACACCCCCATCACACACACACGCGCACGCATTCACACATGCAGGCATCATTCATCTTACCCACGAACCCCCAGCATGCATTGGGGCGCGCATTAAAACCAGCCCATAATGGCTGACGGCTTTCACAGTTAGGCGCGAGAATGCTGATCGCTGAGTGTTTCGCGCTGAGCGCTTCACCACCTTTTCCATAATTAGACCATTACTTTAACAGGTGTGCCACTTCCCTGCGTTCCTCCTTCCTTCTGAAAACATCTCTCCGTGGTTTATTTCATCAACTTCGGCTTGTCTGTGAAACGCAGCTGAGGTGTTGGAGAAAGCGTGTAGTCTTTTTTCCACTTCGTCAGGAGAGTCAGGTGTGACATTGAGAAGTTCAGCTGACACTATAACACAGCAGGATGAAGGAGAACAGCTCGGGGAGTTAGCGGAGATGTTTGTACAGCAGAAAGTATGCGAGATAGCGCTTGACAGCTGTGTTAGCTGTTGTTTCGTCAAAGCACCAAAGACTACGTTTATTTTTCCAATCTATACTACACTTGCACATATTCGAGAACATCTTTGTGGTCCTTCTAGCTTTAAATATTGACAAAGGCCCATTCCATCAAGCCGTGCATACCGATGCTGTTCAGCAGGTGTGACCGGACGTGTCTCAGGCGCCGTAGAGGGACTCTGACATGAAACACATGTAGCGCGCGCACTGTCTGCCATGAGTTTTCTCCAGCTTTTGGGTGGTTTGGTTGCGAGCCAAACTGACACAGCGAGTCTCAGCTGAGATGGCATCCATTAGTCTCTCATTGACACGTCTGTAGCGTACACAAGCGCCGGGCGCCTGTTCTGGGGCAAGGGCATTGATTCATTGTCAGTTTGTCATGAATGATGATGAGCGTAAGAGGTCTCATTACCTTATTATGTTCATTAAATCTTGTTAAGTTCCTGTGCATTTGATCTTATTGTGCATTATTAGCTCCGGCGGAACAATGGGACGGTAACAGATGCTTTTCGCTGTGGTTTGTGTCTTCCGACTAACACGGAACGCTTTCTCTTCTCCGAAACTTATTTCAAGGGAGTGACAGAGGAAAATCCATCAGGATTATGCCACTGTGCGGCTGCCATTAGAAGATGCAGACTGATGCTTTCTTATGCCACGCAATTGGCTGTACCGTAATTTGTTCAACCTCGCTGGGCTTCACAAGCGTGCATGAGTCTGCCGTTGCATGTAAAGATTATTCATCTTCTGCTATGCAAGAACGGGATTATATACACTGTCGGTCAAGTTTAGGGTCATTTGAATGAATTGTGTCACACGGTGTTTATCTGACGCTGTATGAGTGTTTGATTTTTAATAAACAAAAGCTGAATGGTACATTTCATTTTTAAAATAAAATATAAATGATATAAAATAAATTAAATGGATAACTTTTACTGAATAATGAAGAATAAAACAACTGAATAAAAAAGCAGCCAACCACTACGCATCTTAGAGGGTAAACTAATGTTTTTATCGCATTTTATTGCTATTTCATTTACACATCAAGATGAAATCATCGAATGATTAAATAAATAGTTCAATCTGCATCCTTTTTTCATTATAAAAAATAAACGTGCATTTTTATTAATCAGTTACCTATTTTTAGACATTGTTCATTCGTTGAGAAAGCCAGCAGGTGTTAGACTTGATCCTGCTAGTCAATAATTTATCACATTGATAATAAATGACTAATTCCGGAAGTGTAAGTGTGGGTAAGTTTGAGAAAGTTCACTGCTCATCTACGGGTCTCTGGTTGCTTCAGGTAAGCAAGAAATAGTCAATGAATTTTGAATCCATCGATCATTTTGTTCTATAAACTGCTTGTTTGCAATGTTAGTTATTGCACTTTAGTGTTGACATGCACATGTCCAAACCACAGCTGTATTTAAAGTGGTGCAATCCTGATGTATGGTCAGCATTACACACTTCCAGCGAAAATAACACACATCTGTTTAAAATAACACACATCTTTTTGAAGACCATAATGTTGTTTAATATTTTGTTACTGTGTGTTTTTGGCGATATATTTTCATGGTTTTGGTGAAGTAGGCTAACCATGGTATGACTACTATCACATATCATTAGCATATAAACGTCTTAATTGTGTGGTTAAAAAGATGGACTTTGTATTGAGAAGATGGTATTTTCTGTTTACTGTAACGTTAATTTAAATCTATCGTTAATTTTCTTAAGGGTCAGCAAGCTGCAGTTGACTGTTTTAATTGTTCTGCAAATAGTATACGTCGTGTAATACGTCAAGTAAGTTTATAAATTAAAAGGCATAGTTCAACCAAAATCAATACTTTTTCTCACAATTGAGTTTTTCCAAATCTGTATACATTTCTTTGTGATGAAGTCAAAGAAAGATATTTGTAAGAAGGCTTAAAACTACAGAGTTGTGGGACCCCATTGACTACTAAAAGTTCTTGGACCCCATTGACTACCATAGTTGAAAAAATGAGTTCTGTCGAACACAAAATCCGATATTTTGAGGAATGAATAACAACAAAGAGTTCTGGGATAATTTTGAATAACATTTTTTCCTACTGTGGTCCTCAAATTGCTTTTAGGATAGAAGCATTTTTCTAAATATCTTTTCCTATGTTCATCAAAACAGAGATTTTTATACAGAAGTGAGTAATTTATGACAGAATGATCAACTTATTAACATATCATCTTTTCATGATAAACCTTTATGACTTTCTTCCTCTGAACACACACAAATATATTTTGAAGAAAGTTGGCAAGTGAGCGGTGACGCACAGGAGCAAAAGTGAATGATGCTTGCGTGCAGATCCAACATTCTTTAAAACATCTTTTGTGTTCTGTGTAATAACGAAAGCCATACATGTTCGAAATGACAAGATGGTAAGTACATGATGACAGATTTTTTTGTTTTGGTGAACTATAAATTTCTCTATAAGGAGACTTTTCATTTCTATTGCCCTTATGGGGTTCTCACTACGTTGGCAAATTCTCATGATCATGTTGTTGTTTTATTCCGTTTGATCTCCAACATATGGACAACGTAAGATGTGTTTCTATTAGTACAATAGAAACTTGACTCTGTCTGGACAGCCTGCTCTCCATTTTTCAATTAAAGGAGCTTTACAATCAAATGGCCCAGCACAGTTAGGGAAAGGACTGCATTGATTAGTGTACAAATTAACACAAGAAAGAAATCATTCTCCTTCCATAAGCTAATTTGCCATCCTCGGTTCCCCTTAATAAGTCTCTCTGACCGACTTTTTATACACAGACCCTCTGCTGCCTCTGTAAATCCTTTAGATTTAATAACCATAATTGCAATAAATTCAGTAAACATTTAGATTGAATGCAATAACTGTGTCATTTACTCTAGATGTTCGCTTTAAAAGTAATTTAATAAAGGTTAAAGGATCCTCCGCACAGGCAGGTCACTAATCCTTGGTGAGCCATGCGTACACATTAGACCGAAGCATCTCGGAACAGAAATAGACAACGATTGATCTAGATTTCCCTGAAAATATCTGATTGCCTTTCCTTGTTGTTTAGAGAGACTTTACTTAGTGGAGCTTAATTATATTTGCATTGCTAGACGGTCTCAGAACATGTATGTTGGGTTTACTGGCTTTTACTCGCAGGCCTATTATCATTTATAGACTTAAAGGTATACTGAGACATTTATGTCTAATTAATGGGCTGGTTTATTGATGATTGAAAATCATGACATTTACTCCTCCATTGTTCCGAAAAGAAACATGGTCAACAATCTTAAAGCCCCCCCTTGGTTGATAATTTCATCCCTCAAAACTAATCTATGACCATCAAAATTACATATTTAAATTTTTTTTCCTATAAAATCATTTTGCTACCTTTGAATGTAACTACACCTCAGCTTCATTAGCTATAGAGATACGTGAATATGCAAATTATTTTGAGAAGACAGTTGGTTACTGAACATGGATGGCACCCATTGGTTTTGTGTCTCTATAATGGAATACCGACATTCTTTAAAATATCTTCTACTTTGTTATGCAAAAGAAAGTCATCCAGATTTGAAATGGCAGTTGGGTGAGGAAATGACACATTTTTTATTTTTTTATCATTAAGGTCTATTTAATTCCTTTGAATTTAAAAGCATGATCTTTCTTACGTCATTCACCATCCAATAATTTATTATAGATGTGTTTGTGCAGCCAAAAAAAAAGATCCAAGAAAATACAAAACCAGTCAACATTTATCAGGAATACTTTAATATCTTAAGAATTAAGATGAGGAAAAAAAGTGTGGAGGTTGTTACTATTGCTTCCCCCTTATCCAGATTTGCTGGTGGCTTTTATGTAGTGAAAAGTTTCCTCCCACAGTTTAATGCGAGACTGAAGATGCCTCATCTTTATATACAGCCACCGGTAAAACCATTTCATCTGAAACCATTCAGAACATAACGTCAGCCCACTCCATATATCTGTAGCTCATTACAGAGGAAAAAAGGTTTGCAGTAATTAATTACCCTGCTAATTGGACCCTCAGCAGTATTATTGTCTGTGTCTGTGCTGCTTATTTAGTGTACAAACGAGACCTGCCGCATGATTGTTTCTTCAGCTTTAGGAGGCTCCTACGCCCGACCATTAGCACTGCGATGATGCAATCACTCAACTCTCTGACACAGGGAGTTGAGATTAACACCAAAGAATCTATTTTAGACATTGAGACTTAGGATAGACTAATAAGTAAATGGGCGTGGGTTTGTGCTCTTGTGACTCTGTCTACTAAACCTAATGTCATTTTGTAAAAATTAAGAGACTATTCCAAATGTTCTCTTAATCATCATTGCTAGATGTATTGTAATCATTTCAGTCCAGTGTCTGTTTTTACAATACCAAATACCAAACAATACGTACAATACCAAATCTCAGGTATCCAACAGCAATGTAAAAGACAGCATTATAGGACACATGAAAAACTGTATTAAAACTTTTTTTTTTATTGTCATGTGAAAAAACTTTTTGTTAATATATGTAGAAATATTGTATTTAGGGCTGCACACTTATGACAAAAATCGATTTTTCACCTTAATTTTGTAATTGCGATTATTTATTTATTTATATATGAAGTTTAGAAATGTTTTATCTTACTGTTATGCAGCAATAAAGTAAATTCTAAATATTAAAAATTAAATAATATAATGTAAATAAATATTTATGAGAGCTGTTTAGTTAAAGTAAAAATGAAATAGAAACATTGAAGAAATATTGTTTATTTTAGTTCATAGAAAAAAGTACTAACAATCATTACCTAATCAAATATTTAGAAACAATCAATTAAAAAGTACTAAAATGGAGAATTGCTTTTTCAATTCTCTTTTTTTCTGTGGCTATATATACCCACAAAAGTAAAATACTTTTTTTTTATTCAAATAATCCGCAGTTACTGTAATTGAATGTAAATGTGGGCCAATTATATATAAATGTGATATAGTCTATTTATAAAATAAGACTTGAATTTTATTTTGTACTTTCTATGTTTATGTTAAAATAAAATCAAACAATGCAATTCAAATCTTAATTTATAAATATATTCTTGTAAATTTATATATATCACATACACATCTTTACAAATGCTCATGTTGTAACCCATTTACACATTGTTGACAGCTGACAGCTTTGACGTGTGTTGCAGTCTCAATGTGCGTCAATTATATATTTATACCTAGCACATTGTGTTCGTGGGATGTGTGAGGTGTTTATTTAAAAGAATAATACACCGTTGTTAAACACAACTGAAGTGTGTGTACTATTTAAAGTTCACTTTTCTATCTCTATCTAGGATGCCAGATCTTCAGGATATCTCCAGTGCTATATCAGAGCTGCAGTCTGAAGCCATCACTGATATTGGTGTGCTGGCATCCAAGAAGGATCCTCCGGCAGATTACAAAGTCGTGAGTGTGCCGTTGCCAGATACTGTATAAAAATATAACAGCAGTTTAGACCTTATTTGCTTTTGTTAGGGTAAAATTGGTAGTTATAAGTTTTATTTATTAAAAGAATAATAAATCTTTCATTCTATTTTTTGAAAGGCCAGTTTTACTCCACATGTATCTTCTATCTGCAAAATGTATTATAAAATCCAGTTATCAACATAAAATTGCATTGATAAGGTTTTCTTTGATGAAGACTATGGCTCTTGAGCCCTGTTGCCTGCCCGGAGGACACAGTTTAACAACTCTTTCAGATGAGGCCTCCAGCAGAGCTTGGCACCAGCGTGCCTTGTTTGTTAAGGACTCAGTCGGGCACTGACACAAGGGTGGCTGGCTCTTCAGCGCTACTGCAACTCACAGCAATCCCAGAGCGCTGAGAGGGGAAACTAGGACAACAGTTTCAATGGCCTCTAGGAGTATGCTTTGTGCATGTGTGCGTATCGGGTGTGTGTTTGTTTATGTGGGTGTATCTTAAATAGAGAGAAGAGAACCAGGGCGGAAAGAGAGAGAGGGAAAGTTCTGTGAATAAAACAAAGCATACACTGTACAAAACCAAAATCCCACGCCAGGCTCACGGGCAGCTAGAGTTCTTCCTCTTTGCTTTCCTATTCTCCCTTCACGTTTTCTTTCTTCTCACTCCCTCATTTCCCTTCCCTCCCCGCGAGTCACCAACTGTTGCCGTCTCCAGCGGGTAGTGCATGTCTGTGGGTTGGCACGGAGCTTGGGTTCTGCCCACTGGCGCAGAGGATCCGGTGTGCGCCACATGGCACCGGCGTGCTCTCAGGGGCCCCGTTCCGTTTGGCCTTTCCCTCAGTCATTCGCAGCAGGATGCCACTGCTTCACTTTGTTTGCGCAAACAAACACAATTATTTATTAACAACTTCTACACAGCTACATACATTTACTCAATAGCGCACAAGAAAGAATGTTGTTGTAGTGAAATACAGCATGGCAAAAAGCACCACTCTGCCACATAAATGACTTATGAATACGGGAAATATTTTTTTACATTGCTGTTTTTTGGAACTGATTTTAGTTTCTTTTTTACTGCTCCTTTACTTTGTTTTGGTGTTTTAATAACCTTTACATGCTAGTTTATTTGCTCTTAACTTCTTCAAACTATAAGTAGAAATTTTAAAAGACTTATGATTTGTGCTCCTGCCTGTGAAAACCAGGTTAAGTCAGAAATCTGATTCTGAGAAAACACACATCAAATTTTTATTTAAATACTGTATATCAATGTTTTAATCCCACACATGTTCTTTACATTATGTAGAGTATTTTTGAGTATTTTTTTTTTTTTTTGAGTATTAACAGAAACCATTTGAAGGGTTTGAAATTGCCCCGGATTTATGACATAATAAGCCTGTAACCAATGACATGAAACTATTTGACACTGTAGATCAGCAGTTTGAGACATAGATTTGAAATAAAACACAAAGATTCGGTCTACAATATTCTCTGCAAGGATGTGTCAGCTCTCAGTTTCACTTTCAGATTAAGCAGCATTTGAACTTCCAAATGTGATTTACTGGTGGCAGGGCCAATTTCCCTATGCATATACCTGTTTATGCTAAATTCAGATGAGGTGCAGAGGAACATTCTAGCTGTTTTACCACCACATTTTGGCATCAAAAATTTTTATACGGCCAAAAAACCCTTTAAAAATATAATTTGAACGTTGAAATAAGTTCTAAAAGATTTAAATATCGAAAACAGGGGAACATTAACTCTCCAACAGTGGATAGAAAAAACTTGCTCAGGAAGGACAAGATTGTCCTTTGGTCCCAGTGCTTGGCAACTGTTTCCACATTCAGGGTGCGTTCCCTGCCCGGCTGCGCAGTGGCATACTGACTCATTTGGTGCATGGTTCCTCCCTGTTTGACTTTGGGCTTCACAGCTCCGGCTCTTTGTTTACGCTGACAGGAGGAGCAGGGCACTGACCTGGAAAAAGTGGCCAGGACGGGTTGTCTTGTAAGGGGAGGAGAAAGATAGGGAGGAAATTGTGGTTGATGTATAGACTCTTCCTAAGACCTTACGCCTGTGCCAAGGGCTGCACTTGCGGAATCTATCCACCAGTCCGTCTCTCTATATCCCATTCTCCGTCAGTCTTTCCTTTCAAATGTTATGTGCACATGGAAAGGATTCTTATGATATCTTGCAGTTGTTTGTTTTTTCTTGTTTCTCTCAAAAATTCCAAATGTTTTTAACTTAAGATGACTGAATCTAAAAAGTGCTAAGTCTGATCTAATACGACTTTTTAGGGAAACGCTGTGCTTTTTAAATGGTGTTAAATCTTTTCAATCATTTGAGTGCTTAGTTATTTGTGAATCCTAGTAACAAACATAAAGGGTGACTTATAATAAGGCAAGAAATAAAATCACAAAATATAGCTGCCTTTATTAAACAATATCAATGTTTTTTCCTGTTTTTAGAAACTTTTTACATCACACAATTATGTCAAAACCGGTATTATGAACAAAAGTGAACTAATCACTATTATGTTTGTTATACAGATATATACCCATTATATAGCTTTATGTACATTATATAGCTTTAAGCATCTCTTTAAAGTGCTTCTTCTAGGCCTTCCTTGTGAGGTCTCATGTGATCCTTGCTGTCCCATGAGGTTGATGATATTTTTAGCCTTTCTTTTCTTGTGTCTAATGAGATGGAGGGAAAGCTCAAGAAAGCATTAATTAAGCCAAGTATGCACAGAACCGGGAAAAAAAGAAAACACACATGGCATCCATACATTAACATGATCTCACCTCAATGCACATTCTTCTCTGGGTGTTTTTTGTTTCATGTAGATTGCACAAACAACAGATGGCTTCGACGCCAACCTGTGGAAGGACAGCATATTCAAATCCAAGGTCACACGCTACCTCTGCTTCACCAAAAATGTAAGTGAAAATGTGCGAGTTTTGCACCCATCACTAGTTTTCCTTGAATTTCTTCACACACTGTCACGGACTGAAGTAGTCCCAGCCGCTTCGTTTCGTCCCTCATTAGGGTACTGCTCTTATCTTTGATCACAAACTCCTTCAAAATGTTCGTCCTTTAAAGCATCTATGATGAATGCAAATGCTGTTTTGAATTTTGAACGGTTTTGGGGTTTCTTCACTTGATGTACATAGTCCCGGAGCGCTTGCTTTTGAAATTTTGTTGATTTGCAAATATCCCAAAGGAACCCGGCTTATGATTATTCATAAGTGCGACTCTTCGTGTACGTAGTTTACGATTTCGTTTTGCTCAATTAACCTGGTCCCTGTAGACCATTGGGAGACCCCCCAGCCATTCATCTAAGATAGAGAAAAGTTTTGATTTTAGGGATTTTTGCTTATTGAATATGACACTTCAAACAGTCATCCCAATATGGCTAATAAAGGGGCACCTAGACCAAGGGCTCCTCTGTGAATATGGGCTTTTTGAACATTTACCTCTCATTCCGCTCAGCTAAATTGAGAATGAGCGGCTTTTTATGTGCAGGTATCTCAGTTTCAAAAAGGAACAACAGGCGGCTCATTCGTGCTGTTTGTGTTATCGGTCTTCATTTAGCGTGAGTGATGCCAAACTTTAGCTGCCTCGCCTTTAGTCTTCCTCCATGTGTATTAGTTGCTTAAGCCTGCACAGTAAATGTCTTTTCATTTATCTTTGCATTCTTGTTTTCTTCCTTCAATTAAAAATTCTCACAAATACTGTCTGCGTATGTTGAGACTTACCCTGTGTTAATAACTAGGTCTAGACGGCTGATAATTTGCTTGTGTTTTGTATTTGAGGGTGGCAAAAATAAGCTCATTGTTATTCAGTGTTACATCCACGTTAAATCTGCGTTTCTGTTTAAACACACAGTTAAAAATTCAAGCTTTTGCACTTAAGCTTTTCTTTTGTGGTAATGCTTCATTAACACTGGGATATGTCTTTCTTTGTTTTTCCCTTTGTTTTTATAGGCAGGAAAGTGAAGAGTTTGTGTTAATCTGAGGGCTAATTTATGTCACAGTATATATTGTTTCCATAAAGCTTTTAATATTCAACTTCACTAAAGTACTGCAGTTAAACACATGGCACACATGTTTTTAGCTGAGATGGTAAATCATTAATCTGTCATGTCAACCTTTGGTCTCAAAAAATAAGTTAAAGTCTTGACTTTTTGTAAAGAAGAAATTTACCTAATAATTAAAAATCAGTCGTATTGTTGCCTGTGTAACTCTTCGGCAGAAAACAACAAAGAAGATATACTGAAGAATGTTTGGAACTGGCTCCCATTCACTTGCATCTATTTTGTACCCATACACATTCTTTCGTGTTTTACGTTCCTCATACAGGTTTGAAAGGCAAAGATTGTGAGAAAATATTACGAGACATTTTATTTCTAGGTAACCTAGCACCTGTGGGTTTGAGAATATTACACCAAGAAATCAAGAAATACACATATTATTGATTCTTGTGTCTTTAAGAAGTTTACCCCTTAACATTATCTTCCTTTCTTAAATCTTTAGACTACATGAGACAAACAATCTAGTCATATAAATAGATTAAAACATCTGTGTTATTGTGTGTGTCGCCATATGGGGGATGTCATGTTGGTATCACATGACCATATATGACAAATGCTTGCTTAAAAAAACAAAATGCACCTTTAATTGCCATGAAGTTGTTGCCATATGTATATAAACTGCGTTTTTATAGGCAGAGTTTGCCCAAAACTGATTTTGGGGTTTTAGACGTTTGTCTTTCTATCATATGCGGAAAAAACTCTTTCATAGTTCTTTATCACCTATAAAAGTCAATGGGGTCATATGTTATTTTGTTTCGATTTTAAATCATAAATTATACAGATTTGATTATAATGAAGGAATATTTTGGAGTTTGCTGTTTCTTTATTACAAACAAATATGTATTTGTTTTGATGTCCATATACTGTAGGTAGAACCAAACAAGGGTTGAGAGATGTTTCCTGCCTGTTGATCAAGTTCAGGGAAAGCTCCGGTTTTAGTATGTACCACATCAGTCCCCTCAGCCACCTCTCCAGTGTGCAGTCTTAAAATGTGTGTCTGCACTGTTTTGAAGTCCCTGACGCTAATAAAACATGGCAGCGCCATCAACAAAGGCTATTTTGTCTGTCAGTCAAAGTGGCCCCCACTGTAATTGTCAATGACAAAAACAGATTCTGCAGAATTAGCTAGTGAATTATGTGGTGGGAAGTAAACAGTTTGTGATTTATCATACTCAGGGTTGGAGGTAGATGGCCCTTTGTCAGGTCCTGATGGGAAAAAATCTCTCCCGCGTCTTTTATTAAAAAAAAGTGTTAAATGAAAAAAAGCAGGACTCATGCATAGTAATAGCATTCATCCATATTCGTACCCGCTTGTCAGAATACAAAAAAATCTCTATATAAAAATGGTCTGTAGGGGTAATAACTGCCAGGCAACACTAGCGACGGCATCCAGAATGTCGGACCCGTCACGTCACGCCAGGGTAGCTGCACTCTTTCAGGGGTTTGGTTGGATTATTGCTATTTATTACTGCGAAAAATGGAGGCATAATGAGCGCTGGCTGGGAAGGCTGAGGGAAAAAGTCATGCTTGAAAATGTCAACTAAACAGCTCCTGATTGTTTTCAAGTACTCCCTGTTCTGAAGCACGAGCAATTTGGCCTGCCACCGACTGGCCCGGGCACTCAGCTGCCGCATCGGAGGATGATGGCTAGCACGCAGGTGCTTGTAAGCCTAAAGGAGGGCACTGATTCAACAAATTTCAGTGTGTGCGTATCCAAAATTGCAACAATAGGCTTTTCATACATAATAAGGGACCAGAATTAGCACTCTCCAAGAGCCAACTGCGAGTAAATAAATGCCTGCTGGCTGGAAACTTTATTGGAAACCGTGAGATTGTTTGAATCAAAATCAATTCAGAGACATATGAACTGTTCATTGTGGGAAACATATGTCCACCTCAATGACAATTTTGCCATTAGTTTTTTTCCCATGAGGAAGGATATCACAGGATGCTGAAAGGTAAAAGGTGTCATTTCATGCACGCACGCACGCGCACACACACACGCACAAACACACACACAGAAACAAATAGAGATAGAGAGAGAGAGAGAGAGAGAGAGAGAGAGAGAGAGAGAGAGAGAGAGAGAGAACCCTGAAAACTATGAAGATAACTTAAACAATTAGTTTATTAAAATTTAGGTTATGTTAATTTCATGTTTACGCTTTGAGGTCTTTTATAAACCGGTTAATCCTTAATTCTGATTGGTCAGCAGCTGTGTTGTATTCATGATATGGCACTGCTGTGACCGCTTCACTCAATGTTCTTTGTATCACTGAGCCACCTTAGCAACATAAACATACAGAGGTTGAAGTAAGGGACTACTTTTTACAATGGAAGGCAGTTGATCATTTTACATACTGATATAATGAAGACTTAATATAAATAAAAGACTATTTAATTTTGATTTTAATATTTTATTGTGTGGTAACCGTTTTATAAAAGAAATATGGTACTTGAGGCTGTGCTGTATTGTAAATATTGTTAGGCATGCCTTGAAAATATTAAACATAAGGTGTGAAAGAATTATTTAAAAATATTTGTTCATATATATTCTGTCCAGATGCCGTTTTAACAACGCAAATCATTGTATTAATCATTTTGAAGATACCTTTTTTAGGGATTTTGAACACAACAAGAGATTTTCAGATCTTTTTCTGCTTTCCTGTAGTTTAGTGGTAGGAGCATGACACAAACTAATGTATAGTATATGTTAATTATATAACATATTTATAATATATTTATATTTATAATGTAAATCATGCAGAGCCGCATCTGTTACAAACTCTCATTGCCTTTCAACACTTATATTTTGAGAGGGATTCGTAGACTAAAAACTCGAAAAACTTTTTCAATTGCTATTATGATAATATTGTTATTGTCAGTTCTTCTGGCTACAAAATCATGGAGGGAAGATCGGAAATTATGACAGTCGTAACCTTATGTAATCACTATTATATCACTGTGTATCAACAGAAACAATTATGCAATGTAGTCGTAGACATGAAGTTGATGGACTTGAAAGAATGTCTGCCCGAGGGCTTCACTTCAATTCAAGACACCACCGATAGCCGTAAGCACAGTTTTCTTCAAAATAATCTTCTTTCCTCTTTTCTTTTATCCCGCTTCTCTCTCTCCTCTGTAGTTGTCCTGAGGGAGCGCTTCTCCTGAGGCTGCGAATGCGAATGTTTCGCAGGCTCAGGTTTAGCTTAATTTATGATAGTGGGAGCGAGTAAAATAAACATTTTGCCCCGGAGGTAGGAGGAGAAGAGAACGATGAGTCATTGTTTATCTCTGCCAGACCCCAGCTTTTTCTTTATGATGTGCTTATTTATTTATGTATTTATTTGTGCAGAGCGGGAGTGGATGGTGGTTATCTAATATTAATGAAATGCATTCCCTTGATGGTTTAGTGCTTTTTGAGTGCTATGTATTTCTCTCCTTCAGCGTCTGCTCCTCTCACCGTGCCTTTGAGAATGTAATATTATTTCGGCTCTGGGAGTGGGGGCAGCATGTTTATTATTTTCATTATTATTGCATTTACACGGCCCTCGCCCGGCGCTCCTTCGGAACGAATGGGATGGGCCCAGAAGTAATATGGGCGAGCGTGGATGCGGGTTCTAGAGGAATGACTGAAAAGAAGATGGAGTCTCATCGGGCCGCGTTTTAATGCAAAGCTTTATTGTGGTAAAGCCATGTTTAATGGATGCTTCAGCTCGCTGTATTGCCATTTCACTCTCAATCAAGTCGCAGTGAAAATCTGCCTTAATATCCTTCGTATACACTTGGTGCTGAAGATTCCCCTTTAGCTCCCAACAAATGCCATTTTTATGTAATCGTGATGGCCTTTATATGCCGTCGCTTGAAGGCCCACCACATATAGGTTGCATTCATAAAATGTTGAAATATTAATGCATATATATTTAGCTTATCCGTGTAAATAAATCGGTCGAAATAGGTAGACCATTAGATTGTTCATATCATTTTTTTAACAATGTTCCCCAAGGACGAATAGTTCCGACGGTGTGCTTGCATGGGGAATAAAGGCCTAATTTGGGTTTGGGATAGGGTCAACATTCCTTATAGTACAGGGACTGAACCATACATAGAAATATTTCGACTCTTGTGTAAAAGACCTTTGATAAATGAAAGACATAATTAGGGCTGTTTATGTTAACTTATGTTATTTCTATCTTTTTCCCTAGATGAACAGGCTTTGAGGAAGGAAAGATTGTGTGTGAAGTTGGTCCCCAGACACACTACGGATACGGCTATATGTGATGTGATCTTACAGGGAAAATCCAAACAAGGTCTTTCTAATTACACATTTATAGGGTGAGCTGTTATATGTTGGCTTCGACTACATTAGCATTGCAAACTGACATGTTTACATAAAATAAGTATGTTTAGGTGACTGTTGTCTCAGAGGGAAAAGCAGATAGAGTAAATATCCTCAAGGTGTACTTACAATGCTCCCTGAATCGCCGTTTCTGAAACCAAATTGTTCTAGTGTTTTTGACCAGCTCTTGTTGCCTATAGTGCCCCTCAGTGCCCGCGGCCTGCTACAGGCATCATTGGCTCTCGCTGGACTATCTGATCTTCCAACAGCGTTTGTAGTCACCCCTGATATTTCTGAGTTGCTTTAGGTTGTATTTGGGAGTCAATAGTAGGGATGCACCGTATGCCAAAATAATCAATATAACGCAAATGTCCATATCGCAGCATGATTTACAATAATTCAATGCTTTAAAAACCAAAGAAAGTTTTAGCTGTTCCTGCGGGAGTCTGTGAAAGAGGAACAATGTTCAGAAAGATTATAAAATGTGTATGTTGGTTTAATAACTTTTCTAGTTTTAAATACAATTTAATATAGTTCAGATTGTGTTGCATATTTGATAATCACATTATTTAGTAAGTTATTGCGTATCACATTTTTTCTAATTGTACAACCCTATTTAGTACTACAAGTGTTATTGTATGGACAGAATTTAACTGTTGTAATATTTTTCACATTTACAAATGTATTTGCCATTTTTCATTGTTAAAAATTAAACAAAACTGTATTTGTTTGCAGAGAGCTGAATAGTTTGGGGATTTGGTGCCAGCTGGGAAAAATCACTAAGTTGCAGGACACAGCAAACAAAACCTTGCCCGCCTCTACTGTAACTTGTGATGGTTCCAGGTAAGATTTATTACCAAAAGAATGCATTTAATAAAAAATGATTAAGATAAGATATTTTATCCATCCTAGTAATAGAGATTAAAGATTAAAGACCCCATGCAACTGAGTACATGAATATGCAAAAATATTAATATTCAGAAAATGTATATTGTTTTATTCAGAGGGTAATTTTTAGATATATAATATGTATATTTATACTTAAGTTTGATATTTTCATAATATTTATATTATTATTTTAAGTTTTATATTATATTTAATGTGTTATATGTTAAATTAGAAAAAACAATGTTGCATTTGAAAATGTTATACACATATTATAACTTAACAAATTAATGGCGAATAACTTAATTCCAACAAGAGTGCATTTTGATACAAATGATAATAAAAGTTTTAGCAATTGTAATGATTAAACATTGAAGACCCACTGAAAGGGGTCACAAGGTCATGAATATGCTAAAATATTAATGTAGCCTATAAAACCATAGCCTATAAAAACTATCCTCTTTGATTTCTAGGATAGTGGACCAAAATATCATTCCTTCAAATTGTTTGAACAATATCCACTCCAGAATGAATTATGTTTGCAATATAACTTGCACTATCAAGGAGAAAATAATGGCCAGTGAATATTTTTCATTCAATATGTCATTTCCCAGTTGAAGTGTCAAGGTTGGTTAATACCTCTACATGTGACCTATTTTAATATGACAGGGTAGCTAATGGTTAAGTATGCTGTTAAAACCAAAAGGGTGAGATTTGAGATCACAGTCATGCTTTATGACAGCTAAAAAGGCACTTAACCCCAGATTCTCCAAAGAGGTTTGTCAACACATGCAGAGCAGATCGCTGTGAATGAGTTCCCCTTCTTAACTAAAGTTTTCGACTGAAGAGACCAATGTGGGCAGAGTTCAGTGTGTTGTCTGCACAACACACACGCGCACACACACAAATATAGCCTGAAGGGCTGAAGACCGATAGCGAGTGTGACTTTGTACCTGATCCAACTCAAACATCTCAATTATTTATAAGCAGGAAGTTGTGGGTTTTTTCCTCTGTACACAGTAAATAAACAATCAAGCACCTCTCAGTGGTTTGTAGAGCAGAGAGGTTGGCTCGGGGCATTAGGTGCAATTGTGGATGATGCCAGCTGAAAGACTTGAGTGTGTCAGAGGGCCGTGAAGTTCTGGGCACAGAAGTCATCGATAAACACACTGCACAAGGATGTAATTCTTAAGAAGCCAAGTGGATTTCAAGACAAATTAGTTTTTAGAGGCCCACGGATTCCAAACCGATGTCAATTGTGTTCTGGTGGTAAGAGAGTTGGACTTGTAACAAGAAGGTTGCTGGTTCGATTCCCAGTTCAAGCAGGCAATGACTGAGGTGCCCTTGAGCAAAGGCACCTTACCCTACTTGTTAGTCGCTTTGGGAAGAAGCATCTGCCAAATGAGTAAATGTAAATATAAACCCCATTTTACATTTCCTTTGTATGTTTGTGTGTAGGTTAGGACCTGTGAAAAATCCATTAAATTAAAAATCCCAAAGTTCACGATGCAAAGTTCACGATGAAGCAAACGCCAGGATTGTAGGCATCCAGTTACTTCCGTAACATGTTGTCAGAGACTTGTTTCGATAGTAACTGGATGTTCATGATGTCCATCTCGCCGAGTTGACGAATAACAGTTGAATAGACCACTTGACCAATCAGGGTACACTACTAGCCTTAAAAGTATGGAACTAAATGTGAGTGTTTATACAGATTTGATGAAAGACCCAAAGGTAAATAATAAAACTAATTATGCGTTCTTTGAAGATTAAATGGCAATGATGTATAGTTGAGCACTCAAACAATACAATGAATAATATTTTATTTTTCACTATTTAATTGTAATTTTATTGAATGAATAAATTCTGAGATTGCTCGGTTTGGTTCACAAAATAGATTAGGTCATGGTTTGAAACCTGGTCTTGTTTTATGCTATAATTATAAATGTAGAGCATCATCTCTTACTTGACAATTCTATGAATAACAACAAAACATTAGGACTAGATCTACTCAAAAATAAAAAATGACTTGAAACAAAATGAAACTAAATTTAAATAAATTACACAAATTGTTTTAACATTTTAGCACATTTTCTTCACATTGAATATAATTCTAACCGACATTTATATTTTGTGCCTGATTCTCATCGTCTCCATGATCTTCAGTTACTCTCATATCACTAAACTCCGCCTAAGACATCGTCTGAAGTTTCGTTCTTTGAACTTTCGGGACGAAGCTTCCAAAATCTATCTTGGCTGCACAGTTGTTTAAAGCCTTTTGTGCTTGCTGTGTTTTTGGAAGGGACGTGTATATCAGAGAAGCGTTTGATGTCTCTGAGTCCATCTCTCCCCCATATAGTTTTACACTTTCACACACTTTTTCTCACCCTGTTAATTCCTCACTCTTTTGAAGACACTTTATGGTAAGAATAAATTGTATCTACAAGCGAGGAATCCTGCCTCCCGCTGGGATCGCAGACCGTGTGCTTATTATTACATTTCATGCTCTCACATCTGTGTGAATATCCATCTGTGTTCTGTGAATCTGCAGTCTGTGAAACTGTGGATCGTGTTTAGGAGGCAAAGCAGTGTGAGATGCTTTTGGACATGATTTTTGTACCCTCAGTACTTAAATGTATCAGTAAAACTTGGGACTTAAGGGTAATTTTAACGAAGAAGGAGATGAAAAATATATAAATAAATTACATATTACTTGTCTGCTGGTGGTGTGTATTCCTAAATTATGTATACCTCAAACCTTATCATTTCTGATGTCAGCTCGTATGCCCCATTTCCTTTAAACTGTCAATTCATTTCTTCACCCGTAGACTTTAGGATTGTTGTTCTTCAGGGTGAGCCAGACGCAATCCTATACCATCTCCTCTGGTGCTATTTGTCCTCCAGATAAAACTGTCATCTCTCCCTCTGATATCTGACCTCTTGGTTGACAGAGAACATAAAGTTGCCTCGTGCTAATTTTTCGTTTTCTCTTTTTCTTCATAGAATCAAGGTTTGGGGCATTTCTCTCTGAATGACAGGCCCGTATAAGGCAGGGAAAGAGTTTATATCCAGAAGCGGAACTATATAAATGTAAAGGTCAAGCATATTTCCCATTGTGAGCCGAACGATTTTTTTTTATACTGTCGCATGATTCACTCTTCTCATTCACTGCTGGAGGTCAGTAAATAAAGAACCATTTTGACTGGACTTGAAAAACTTTGCAAACTTTCTTCGGCATAACTTTCTTATATTGTTTAGATTATATTATAGAGTTCCAGAAGCTGTTATTTAAAGGTCTACTCCTGATACTAGTTTATATTTGCAAGGGTAATATATTCATACTAAAAGATTCAATTTTATTGTATTGTTTAATGTTGTTTAAGATGCGATGCATTATTCATCTATCGTATATAGAAAGGACAAATTGTGTCATTTTCACAAATTTTGCACATTGACATAAAAAGTGCGTCTTTCAGGACGATTTATATCAAGATTATTAAAAATAATCTTTGCTTTAATAAGGCTTTGCATGCTTTGTCAAGCGTGCCGTACCAATAGATTTGCTGCTTTTCTAAGTCTATGTCTCTAAAATAAAAATAAACTGTGAACTATTGCACTATAGTGAATGTGCTTGCTGGAACAAAGCATTGCTTTTGAGTGCTGGGTGCACAGTGTTGATATAGTGATGATGGATGTATATCAGCCATTGTGCTCCATTCGTTCCAGTGACCTGCGCATCACCTGCTGAACATCACCATTCCAAACATCGGTTGATCTCAGAAAAGGCAGGCCAAATACGAGATCTGTCGTGACGGCGTCTCCGAATCGACTTTTGCAGACACTCTTCTGTGTACCCTCTCCCAGAAAGCTCTAAAAAGGTTGCAAATTTCCATACACATCAAGTAAACTCAAACTGAGCAGTGCCACAAACAATAGAATCATCAGCAAAGATCTGTGGCTCTTTAGAGCTTCCACGCTCCTATATTCTGCAGAGGTATTCTTCAAGATTCCTCCACACCTGACATGGAACTTTAAGTGGGATAATGACAAGCAGGAAAGCCGCCACTGCAGAGAGCAGCTGTCTACACGCCGTGGGTTGTGTGGGCTGCATGCTCGGAGCGAGCGCTGAGGTGTTGTCATTGAGCATCTCGGATGAGTGTCAAAACACCCGCTTCCAGATTTCCCTCAGTTCGTGCTGTATTATTTTTATATATCATTTTTATCCTAGTCTTCGCTTCAACTGAGGCTTTGGCAAATTTGTCTACAGCGTGACAGATGTGCTATATCTCCACACAGAAATGGACTCGTCCTTCTACTTCCGCGTCATCTTCTTGAGTTTCTCATCAGCCACCCGTGGAGATTCCAGCGTGTGCCATTGGGCGTTTGATATTGAAATTGCCCTGACTAATTGGTGCTTTTGATCCAGCTTAGAAAGACTTGGGTTGTAATTGTGGAATTATTATGGCTTTGAATTGCCTGTAAAAGCAAGTGAGCTTTAAGTCATTATGGTTGAAATAGTTTTGCTTTTTTTCCTTTGGCAGGATTTTTTTCAAAACTCTTTTGTAATTCATACCATACCTTGTATTTTTGTGGGTTAAGAATCAAATCAGAAGATGCAGAAATACTAGAAATGGATATGATCAATTATTATGGGTGTACTTTCTGTGAAACACAAAAGATACACAAAAGATGTCTCAGTGGTGTCATGTATAAATGGAAGTCAATGGGGGTCATTTTACAAAACATAATTTTTAATTTCCTATAAAAACTAAGTTAGAAAGCTGTAATGGTTGAACTATTTATTTCCTTTGAAAATAATGTTTTTCCTACAAGAAATTCATCCAAAATATATTACATTTTTACGATACATATTATCTCATTGTGAATATCTCGTTGCTGTATTGTAACCATTTTTATGGACACTCTTTCTGTGAAACACAAAATAAGATATTTTGAGTAATGTCTTAATAAGGGCCATTAAATAAAATATATTTTTTCTTCTGCAAAACTATCACAGTATAGTAGGTAAAGTGGGTTTAGAAAGTCAAACAATAGAGCAAATTAAAGAATGTTTGTGTTTGGTCAAACTGTCACTTAAAATATATACTAGATAAACACAAGTGTAAATAAAGACAAGGTTAGTTAATTCACAGTAAACACTGACCTCTGTTTCATTCTTTTTTTTTACTTTTTATTTTATTACTTAATGTAGTTTAAGATGCAATCCATCATATATACATTGTCTACACAAAATTCTACTGTGTCTCAACATTTGGTAAACTCACCCATTTATTTTGTTTTAAAGTGAAGTCCATTTTTCTGTTCTCCACCTACATTTCTATGATGTGCCTGTCTTCTCATTTGAAGTCTCGCCTCTAATTTGTCCAGACCTTCCATCCCAAGTCAGTCCTCCTTCACCTACCAGCATTTGTGATATTCTCAAGAGCTTGTCTTTTGTTTCCACTTGTCTTCCATTTGGCCTTATTAGGTATCAACCATCAACTGTCCTCTGTGTCTCCAGTCCTTTGTCTGTCTTCAGACTCCCATCTTTCCAACCTTCTCCTCATTGTCCGCTCAATGAACGCTTGGCTTTCACAGGTTTGACTGGGTCTTGTTGAAGAGGTGTGAAATGTCACAAGATCCTGAACCATTATCCTTGTAAACTTTCAGTAAATAAACTGTACAATAAATGTTGTAATTGTAGGGGTTTTAATGCTAGCAATTCGTCGAGGGATTGTGTTGTGATTAGATATTCACATTAGGGATGGGTGTCAGTATGGCTGTGATGTTTTTGTATGATGATTAATTGTACTCAAAACTCTAGTGGCCACCGTAATATATGCATTGCACTGCTGTTGATTATGTAGCGATGTTCTTGCCTTGGTTTTATTTTAAGAATTAGATGTGTAATTGATTTGCCATATGTTACCCAAACACAGTGTTCCCTGAAACTGTTGAAAAACTGAATTGGGATTGAGTATGGTTATATTGTTTGACAGGTCTGAAGATAAGAAAAATGCTTGCTCCTGAAACATACATTGATCCAGCCACATCCACTTTCCTCTTACTTTATAAGACAGAAAACTGAAAAAGTTTTGCTGGGTTTTTTGGTGCTTGACACCAGTAGAGTGTGTTATTCAAAGATGTCTGCTTTTTAACATATCGAAGACTCTAGATAATCTTGAGATGGCAAATTGTCTAAAGACCAGCTCTTCTTATCTCTGTTGTGTGACCTTATCAAAATGGCGATGTTTTACGTCCAAAGCGATTCACGTCGTAAACAGGCTTTTCACCGAATATATCTCATTTCCATTTTCTGTATCGCTGGGTATCACTCTCCATTGTTTTCGCCAGCTCCAACGACTGGGGTGGTTGAGGCCGGCTATGACGAAAGAGCATCCTGACCGTCTCTTTTTCAGTTTATGGCTGTTTGTGAAACGTCTGACGTGCGGAGAGCCGCGTCCCCGGCTTTCTTTCCCCCCTGCGTTCGAGTCAACCTTTGCAAACGAAGGGAAGTCTTCATTAAATGTGGCAATCGGTTCCACAAGATTGATGCCAACCTTTTAAAAATTCACCATTGGGCCGAATTGAACACGGGCAAATGCTGATGCAGATGAACAGGGAGAAGTCGGCCCCATCGAGAGAAATAAATCTGAGTTGCAGGCTTCAGTTCATAAATACCAGAGGCTGTCATGGATCATGTTTTATTGCGCCTGATAGAAATTACTGCATTTATTTATCTTATCACACCTGATAGAAATGCAGAATAACCACTCGCGGTGAGCTTGTATTTTGTTTACGTTCAGAGGTGCATTCTGGGACTGAGTTTTTGGTCATTAATTTCAGATGGATATGTTGATCTGTATGGTGGATGAAGTCTTTTGTAGTTGTTGCAGATTGATTTAGTCTTAAGGGGATAGGTCACCCAAAAATGAAAATCTTTCATGGTTTATTCACTCTTATTTTGTTTAAAATCTGTTTATGACTTATTTTCTGTGGAACAGAAAAGAAGAGATTTTGACATTTGTGCCTAAACAATGCAAGTCAATTGGGCCCTATAATGTTTTTTTTCCTCTTTTTTACTACCCAGGCAAGCAGAAATAACATGGGGAACCATCACCTTAATAAATGTTTATATCAAAACACATTTTAGTTTCTTTACAGTACAATTTACTTCCATTTACACAAAATAAAACAAAGGCAATGATTTTCAAATTCGAATTTTTAAAAGGATAGTTCATCCAAAAACGAAAAATCTATTATGGTTTATTCACCCTCATGATCTGTTAAAAAAAATCTGTATTCACTTTTCTTTTTGTTGAAGAGAAATGTATTTTGAGAAATGCCTTTGTGGTTTCTCACTATATAATGTGTCTCTAGCATTTTAGTTTTTCAGTTTAATGTACTTCCATTTACACGAAACGAAACAAAAGCCATGTTTTTCTGATTCGATTTTCATTTAGTGAATTCTCCAGTACATCAACATAACTCGCTTTGCATTTTTCTTGCCCCAAGCACGTCTGCCATTTCATCCATTTATATCAAATGCACCCCTCCCCTATTTTCAACATCTAGGCATCTCCTGCTTTGCATTGATATCGCATTTCAGAAGCTTTTCCAGCATCCACTTCCGCATTTACCGACCTAACCTACTCTCAAAGTCGCGTACTCTCGCCGCCTAAATGACATCTTACTCCCCTTGGCGGTGTCACTTTGCTCCTAATCTTCTTCCAAACATGACTCTGGCTGACTCTAATGCATCTGATGCGTTCTGTAACCTGTTGGAGATGCTCATTTGGTCTTCAAAGCATGTCTAAAGCAGAATTATGCAGCTCTTCTGATGCAGAGAGACTCGGGCGGCGCGGCACTGGATTTATTGATTCCCGTGAGTGAGTCAGAGAGTGTAATTCACCAGCGCTTGATTGATGAGGAGAGCAAGTTCAAGCTGTCCATGAATTGCAGCGCATGCTATTTTTGCTCTTCCCCAAAACTTTGATATGGTTAAACAGTTTGACTCAACATCAGCAGAAGCTTCTTTTGTCTGTGAGAAATTTTGGAATGATTGGAATTCTGTTTATAAAATGTCTTTAACCTTGAGCACATCTGCTCTATTTACTATTGCAGAATTATTGCAAGGCCTATATAAGTTTGTGATCGGGTATGATGCTCCGAGGAAATGGTAAAGTCCAACAGTTTAGCTGTCCATGTGGTGTGACACTAACAACCAAGCCACAAGCTGATGAGTGTGTGTGTTTGTGTGAGTTTTGGGACCATTTCTGCTGTTCTTGATGTGTTTGAGTGTGTATATACGTGTATGTGTCTTGCTTGCTAAGGAAATCCTTCCCATTACCACTGACTCCATGACAACCGCTCACAGGCACCTATGAGCCACAGACAGGAATGGAAGGTTAATGATTAGATGAAGTCAGAGACTTACATTGGTTATATATGGAGACCAACAAGAGACAAACATTGGTTCCATATTCATATAAAAGCATGGCTTCATAAAGTACATGCAACACGTTTGCTCATCCGTTTTGAGATGTAAGTTTAGGGGTACTTATGTCCAACATTAAAATATTACACAGTCAAATTCTGGAAATCATTGCAGTTTTCCAGTTGACTCCCTGTGTGACAGCTACTTTTAGTGTTTTTTGAATGGCTACAGTGTTTCCTCATTACTTTCCATTTCTATGGCTTGCACTTTGGTAATGGGCTCGGTTCCTGCTTTCTTTCCTAGACAAATCCCAGAATCTCCAGGCCCCAGTCCTACCAAAAAGAACATAGTCAGGCCGGATTATGGACACCACTTCAACAACATCTACACAAAATCAGGTCAGTCCATTTACATTATGATGAACATTTCGCTTTATTATGGCTTTATTACAATAGTACATTTCTAGGTATCATAAAAAATTAAAGGATAATTTCATGGATTTATAACTCGTTGACATGTTCTATCACGTCACATACACTAAGACCAAATGACATGATCGTTTCAAAGCGTGATCACAGATGCCTTATGTGAGATGAGATACCTGACAACATTTGCCAGCTGTCGGTAATCACTAATTTCATGTTTTATGGTCACATGCAATATACATGTATAAATATAGTATAAGTAAGTCCAGTTTTTTTTGTGATGGCACAACAGACTTATTAAGTTACATGAAGAAAACGTGAAGAGCAAAATCAAATCTTGTTTGTGTTTTTTTTTTTAGGGACAGTTGTATAATTTCGGTTAGGGCAAGATTTATTTTTAAGGAAAAATGCAAAATAAAGGCAAAATGATTGTTATTTAAGGCTGGCACATTTTCATAATTAATTTGTTTATAGTAGATGCGGGCAATAATCACAAATATCTATACGTAATATATTTATATAATGCGACATTTGCACTTAAGGGCATTCTGTTGGTAATCTTCACTCCTAAGACCTCTTAATGTAATTGAACTCTACTGTGTTAAGACTGTAAAGGCATGTGTTTGTCTGTGTTTTTTTCTGGCTGGAGAGAGACACCATGTGGTGAGGATAAGCTCATCTGTAAAGACACATTTCTAAGGTTTCTTTCTCATAAAAAGGCCACTGCACAGAATTTGTTAAATCTGACCAAACTTTATTAATCTCATTTCATTCATTTCAGTTTTGAGTTTATGTCAGATATTTTTATAAAAACTTCAACTGGGACAATTACGTTCATAAAGAAAAGGCTATATAATGAAATTCCATGTATAATTTGGCATTAAAATGTTACTGCGGATTTTAAACCGAGAAAAAGTTGAGAGGAGGAAAACTACTTTTTGAGAGAAAGTCTATTCTTTATCAAATACCTTTGTTATTTAAGAGAAACTTAAATATTAAAGCTTTCTCAATTGTATTTTCTTTTTTGCATTAAAGTTTAACACTTTAAATACTAAAACTATGACAGTATCTAAATATTGTGCAATATTTTTATTTCATTTTTGTTAAATTATTTTTATTTCAATTATCAGGATCTTCCATCCTCATTTCGTGATTTTTTTTTTTTTAAGAGGGCTTTAAAGATGTCACGTGAAGATTTTTGCGTTATTGTTTGTTAACAGGTACACTAATGAAATCAAAGTGAAGTGACGGGCACCTTAATCTCTGCCGTTTGCTTTTGACATGGTGCACATGACAGAAGATTGACTTGTTCTCGAGTGAGGCCGAAGTGAATGGAAAGGTTCTGTCAGCAAGATGGCTTATGGCATTCTGCTTCCCTGTCGCCATGGTAATGCCATTTGACTGACAGCTAGACACATGCTCTGCCACCAATCATCACTCTGTCACCACAAGTAGTGGCTTCTATTGATCCTCCTTTAGCAACATCTTTGTGAGCATCAGTAACTGCAGTCGGATGTTGCTTTAGCCACAGATCTGTATGGGAGCTTCACTTTTTAAACTGCAACAGGCAGTTGTCACCTCATCCGACTCCTAGAATAACCTTTGTTTTATTATACTACGAAACTGTTTTATTAATGTAAATATAAATTCATTTTTTGGGACATACTTCCTGGTTCAAAAAACAAATTCAATTTCAATATCTTCATCAATTGAGTCATTAACATTTACAGTCATTAACCTCGAGGACCAAGTGCGTGGCGTTTTGAACAGACAGCTGGATTTGCCTTAATCGTTGGGGATTGGGGGTATATGCATATGCTCATATATGTGTGTGGGTGTTGACAGCTGGCCAGGTTCGAGCTGGGCTTAAACCATGTGTGCTCTGTCAGGCTCGTAGCACCAGCTCCTTCAGGATTGATGAATTGCCTGCTTTCTTGATTAAACCTTCCGTCACTTCCCAACAAAACACACACATGGTGAAAAAAGGCCCAGCGCATTGTAGCCCGGTGGATGAGACTCCACATGTCATCGTCAGACGCATTATGTGTGGAATCCAGGTGCCTGGGCTTTGACATTTATTACCTGAGCATTAAAAACTAATTCACGTTGATTTCACAACCCTCATTGACTTGACAGTCTACGCTCATTTCAGCAGGATGGGTGTTTCTAGACTCCTCAACCTTTACTTTGTTTCACCAGCATCTCTTTGAAGTTCAGCAGATTTTTGATGTCATTTATTTTTCATTTAGCATGATGGGTTGAAGGGAATATTTCCTAATTAGCGAAGGAACCCGTGTGAAAAAGAGCCATTCGCAACATCTGTGAAGTGATGGATTTGAATACAGTCTTTTTTGGGAATATTAATTTTATTCCGGCGAATTTCACATTTTTTCTGTTTAATTAGTGGAATGAAAAATGCTGTGGATTTCACATACATATGGAGTCAGCCATACGTTTTTGCTTCTGATTTATCCTGCAATTCTTTAAAGGGTAATATCATTTTGATTATTTATGTTTATTGGTATTTTGGTGTCATTTTAATTTCTACCTTTTTTGTAAGGAACTGGCCAGGATATATTATTTCTTTGTCACAAGTATTCAATAAACCCTTAACATATAATCACATTATTCATAAAAGTCTGGCGTATACCTTAATACGATATTCAATTATACTCCATTGCATTAAAAGTTCAATTAGGAGGTGGTTCTTCCTAAGAGACAGAGAGATGGATAAAAACAGAGATGTTTCCGAATTACCTTAAGTTTACAAAATATCAAAGTGAGTGATGGTGATTTTGGATTTTTTGAATATAAGTTTCTTTATTAAAGTATATGCATCTGCATTTCATTTGCTCTAAATAATTGGAAAACGCAACAGAGATTTCCAATTAAAGCTCCACGCACTTTAATAATACCCCCATAATATTAGAGCTTATGAAATGACAGGTGAGTCGGTGTATGAATAAAACATAAAGGCTCGTAATAAGAGACGAAAAAAAACTCTGAGACAGTTGTTGGGGGGCTTTTAAAATGCTTGACTTAATTTGCATATATTAATCTCTTCTTTTCAGCCTTATCGAACGCTCGTGCGTATTTGAAGTTAAAATAGTGATGACAGGCCGGGGTACGCTTCATTTTTCCGCGGATTTATTGCTCCTATAATTCAGGATCTTTAATAAGCCAATATGACTGATCCTCCGAGTTCTGTGGAATTTCGTTAATTGTTCCAGATGGCGCTCACTGATTATGCAAAATGACTTCTTCTTTCCCTCCCTTTTTTTAACCGTCCCCAAGCACACTGTTTTTTGATTGACTAACACAGAGAAAAAAGATTATTTTTGGGCCAGCACTTTCATTAGAAAGCCTCTCATCAGGTTTCAAACAAAAGTTCCATCTTATCTCCGGGTGCAGGCCGCGCGACGTGACTAGCGCTCCCGCTAGCGCTTGGCAGTCGAAGAGGGTCCCGTAGGCTTTTAATCGTGCCTCTAGTCTTGTGTAGCCCGGCAGCTCTCTCCAACCGCGTGGCCATATTTTACAATACCAAAACACTTTAGCCTGAAGGATTAGAGAACGCGCACTCAGCTAGCGACACAAAAACTCATCTGCTAAGTGTGGCTGCTCCATGGCTGGATGGCTAGCCTTGAGGAGCTAGTTGATTAAAACCCCCCAGAGCTAGGCCACCATTTTTCTAGTCCTCCTCTCTGATAGCCCGGGGCCCATTGAAAGTTCACCTTGATTCTGTTTAGCATCAGCTAAATTGCCCTAAATGAATTGTGTATGGATATTTGATGGGTGGTTGCGGTGGGGGGGCTTGCTTGGAATAGATGGAGAACAGATTTACAGCTGTGTTTTACTTTCGATGGGTACACGATTTAAGCCATGCAATTTCAGGGCAATAAAACTGTTCTGAAAGGGAGCCAAGGACTTCAGGTTGGCGACAGGGCATGAAAGACTGCATACAGCTTCTTTTCCAAAAAACCCATTAATGATTTATTCCCGTGGCCTACGTCGAGGAAGCCTGTGGAGAGTGCAGTGGCGGTTTACAACTTTGCTTGGCCTGTGTGCATGTCTCAGATAGGAAATACAGTTGGATACAAAGTTTCGCCTCAGCATTAAAGTTATGGTTCACCAAAAAAACGAAAATTCCGTCATCATCTTTTCACTCTATTGACATTTTAAACCTGTATGACTTTCTTTCACAGAACAAAAAAGATGATATTATTAGGAATGTTGGGAACTGGCAGCCATGCACATGCATTGGTTGTTCAAAACATATTCTACTGTGTTTTGCGAGGGTAAAAAGCTGTACAGGTAAATAACAAGAGGTTGAGTTAATTTTCATGTTTGGGTTAAACTATCATTTTGGATTAAAATTGACTCCTATAGGTCTAAAGTCCTACTGTGTGAGTCAATGGAACCCCAAGATGACTTAGATACAAACTTTCAATAAAATATCTTCATTTGTGTTCAGCAGACCAAAGAAATGCATACAGGTTTGTAACAACTGGAAGGTAAGCATATGGTGCCAAAATGTTCATTCCAAAGACAACATTCTGTAGCCGAAATTTAAAGCTATGATTTGGCAAAAAAATACGTTTTTGGCTCTTTCCATTGTTTCTTTGTAATGATCCAGATATAAATGTACTCTTCCAAGTGCTTCACTAAGTTTCCTGGAGAATTGAGTCAATTGACTAATGAGAATCACGTGTCCGTGGGCCTAATCACAGTCCGGGCTCTCATTCCTCAAGCGTCCATCTCGCAGCCCAGAAAAAGATCTGTTCCACCATTAGTCTTCAGCCCATCAAACATGGCCGCCCTCAATAGATGGGCCTGTCTAGCCTTCCCATTGCCCTCATGTTCGGCGGTCTTTGTTATCGCACATCTAATTAGAACTTGATAAAAATATTTCCCTCGAAATCCAGCCATTAAATATAGGTTAAGGAGATTTATGATCAAATATGCTCTTAAAGATCTTTTAATGGGTCTGTGGACTCGTTAAGTTGGTTATTAACGAGCCCCTCATACATAGTGCAATTTAAACTCGCAATGAGATTCTCGGGAATAAAGGCGTTACTGATAAGGGGTAAGTGGGCCCCCCAAAGGCTGTTTTGAATGTGTGCTGCCTTTGTAGTGTGAAAGACAGCTGTATGAAGACTTTGTTGCCTACTACAATGCCATTTAGGTATTGTCATATCGTACAGGGTTATGTACTTTTGTTATTGAGTTGCCTAAATGAAATGTTTCTTAATCCCGAAAATCGTTGATCTGATGTCATGTGCTTAAAGGAATAGATCATTCAAAAATATCCCAACATTTGGCATCATTTGTTCACCCTCCAGTTGTAAACATGTTTTTATTGTGCCGAACACAAATGAAGATTATAATAATTTTGTAACTAAGCTGTTTTTTGCCATAGTCACTATAGACTTCCATATACATTTTTTTGTTGTACAGTGGGAGTCAAAGGTGACCCAAAACGATTCCGATATTAACTTTGTCCAATGCGTTTAGGACAACACAGATTTTTTTAACAGGTTTTAATAACTGTATATTGCGCGAATATTTACAAAATGTTCAATTCAAAATTTTGCCATAGATAGAAACTCCTTAAATAGAATTAGTAAGAATATAGAGAGTTTATTAGAGTGACATGAAAATATTAATAAGAAAATAATGCAGTGCAATGCTTAAATTTTGATCAATATAACTTAATAAATATATAATGTATATCAAATATAATGTAATAAATAATTGATCCTATATATTTTCCAAGCATGCTCAAGTTCTGAAAATTAAAGCTAAAGTGTATAAAGGTCCGACCTCACTATGTAAACGAATGGGATGCTTAAAAGAACAAATTACCCATGAAAAATATTTCTACCATATTTGAATTTGGTTATCTTAGTACGTTTTATCCCACAAATGTATGATATAGTGTTTAATGTTCAATTAGGTTTGTAAGCGCCGTGATGTTATAAAAAGGAGGCGTGGCCATTACTTATAACTGTATTTCACTGTCAATCAACAACCCTCATTTTCTCTCTGTATTTGTTAAAAACAACCAATTTATTTTAAGCCTAGTGATCATTAAAGTTACTGTAATCCAAACTTAGTCTCACTATTGCCACACAATTACATCATTGAGATCTCAATGTCATACCTGGAGTGTCTTCTAGGCCAAACTGTAGCTGTCAAACCTTACGCACATATTCTAATCTTTGAATGACACATGTGAGCTAAAGTGTCTTCCTCAGCCTCTTGTCACTGCAAATGTAATGCTACGCCGATTAGCATAATTAATGAGGAATGGCGGCGCGGCATTGGTGGATTGGTTTAAAGAGATGATGAATGGGCCTATGGCTGCACCAGTGGCTGCCAACGAGGCCTCTCATGCTGTCATCCCTCCTGCCTGAATCCTGGCACACATCATTACTCACCGGGCCGAGGTGCCACTTTACATCGCCCCATAGCCGCCAACATGGAAAACTTAATAACACTCTTCGGCTCGGAGGGGTTCTTTTGAGGCTCCATGCCAGTGATTGTCTAGTCTGGAGTGCCAGTGAAACTTAAAAGGAATTATGGGATGCTCAAAATCGCTTAGATACAGACTGTATCCCACAATCGGGGAAAATCACGTGACCCCAACGCCACTTTTGGGCCTTAATTTGCTTCTCTTCCTAGTACGGTTCAGCATGCTTTTCCAAGCACGCCCTACCTCCTGCTCCTGCATGGTGAGTTAGCATACCCACAGAACCGCTAATTAAGAGGGGATTTGGTGTAATTGCGCCTTCTGCTGCGGCCCATCCGGCACACACAATTTTGCGACGGGTCCGTTGCCAGCTCTGCTGCTCACGCGTGCTCCGGAGAGGCCAGAACCCATTTACTCTAAGAGTCTTGAGTGCTGCAGATCACTGTGCTTGCATTACAGTAACACTAGAACCCAAACATGCCTAAACCGGTGCTAATCTCTCTAGCCCACTTTACTAATCCCTAGTCCACTTGCTTTTAGTGTTTAGTATTTAACTTTTAATTGTGTTTTAACCCTCATGCTCACATGTTCATTGACAATAAAAGAAGTTATTATCAACTTAAAAGGACAGTTAATCCCATAATGTAATTCCTGGTATTATTTACTCACTTTTAAGTTGTTCAAAATATTCTTCTTAAGAACACAAAAAAATATATTTGGAAAAATGATTGGAAAAAACCCTTCTTGAACCCTATTTACTATCATAGTATCAAAATCTTTATAGAAGAATGAAAATAATCAAAACGTTCTGGGGTATATTTAACTAACATTTTTATTTGGGGGGTTTAAAAACTGTTACAAGCTTTCGTCCGTATCTTTCTCTTTGTTCAACTAAGCAAAGAAATGTATACATATTTGAAACAACTAGAGAGTAAATCATGACCAATTTTTTATTTTTACTTTAATGAGTTATTCTCATATTGTTTTATTGCAACATATTTGGCATAATATTAAAGTTTCAACCCTTCCTTGTCCATATACAAAGTACGCTATTCAATTAAAATGTATAGCACATTTGTTCATTTTGCAGATGCTTTTATCCATCTTGACTCGATGATAGAGCGTTTAACACTGTCAGAGTGTCAAAATTAATTTCTGTTTAGTTTGTAAGCAGTTCTCTTAAGAATAACAATAAGCATTTTACTTTTTTGAGTCTGCTTTTTGACATGTTTGAGATGTTAAAGGGCCCCAAATGGAGCATGAGGGTTAAAGCTCACATAACAGGAGCTGGAAGCTTTTCTGCTCTGTAAGCTTATTGTCAGGCTTCACTTCAGTTCATTTGGCCCTTCCTTAACTCTAGAAGACAGATCGAGACAGACAGTGCTCAGTGGGTAATGCCCACTGGAACCCCATGGCCACGTTGCACCCATATGGAAAAATAACAAGAGTAATAATAAGAGTAAACTTAAGAGCCCCAATATTTGCCATTTGTCACATGTCATCTCACCTTTTTATTAAAGTTTATGCCACGTGGCATCACAAATCAAGTTGGATGAGGAAGAAATATTGCTTTGTCTTTTATTTTTTTAGTTTGCTGCATAAGTACAAACAGCTTTATTTAGTTTCTTCCGTAATATAAACCTTTCAGTGAAACTCCAATTCTTGTTAACTTCATTTATGTGGTTTAATTATTTAACTACATTTGGAACATTGCTAGTGCATTTACGTGTATACCCGTTGTATTTTGTTAACAATATGTTTTAATCAAGCCATTTAACCAGAATTATCGTTCAGGGAATTGCTCTCGAAATCAAAAACAATTTGTTAACGCAATTTCAACATCGAGATCAAGCACGACGCCCAATGATACAAATTATAACTGAAATTGAATTTCGGATACAAGAAGACGGAATGGCAAGGGCCTCGACAGAGTCATTAAAAGATGCTGAAAATAGCAGCGAGCCGTCATCTGTTCTCATAGCACGGGTCAGGAGCGTTGACACTTCCAAAACTCCTCCTGTCAGGGCAGGGGGCCATTTGTATTCTCTCTCATTAGGCAATTTGACTAATGACCAGGCTGGGCTTTAGAGGGGCCCGGGCAGACCTCCTCGTCCAGGCTCTGGCTTCACCGGGCTGCAGCTCTATTGGAATGGCACAGATGGCAAACACAGGCGACAAAATAAACGACAATATGTCTATGAGATGGCTTCGGCGGCAGGCAAAATTTTTCTTAAAATGAAGGGAAGCCGCTGTGGCTGGAGCGGCTCCGTTGTGTTTTGGGATATCTCGTGGTGGTCTAACCTCTATTATCTTGAGTATTTCTGAGCAGAAGTCTCATGTGTGAGCTATAACCACTAGGCAATGCGCCCTTCCCACCAACTTTCACATCCACTTGCACTATTGTCCTTTATGCATGACCTGCTACTGCAGCGAGTCAGACTCAGTCTGCCGTTGCTCTCCTGTGGTTTGCCTGGATGTTGTCGAGTTGAAGAGATTTAATTGTGTGGGTTGGGGTGAAGAATAGGGAAAGGTCTGAATGCTTGTATAGAAAAAAGACTGTTGATAACTTTTAGCGCCTGAATGGTGAAATTAAAGTGAAGGGTTTAAGCATATTCATTAACCCCTATACACTCTATATTAGCCCTATGAACACTGATGCTTGAATGCATTTCATTTGATGCGTGTACTTTGTAACGCTACTTGTTCTGTCAATGAAAACTAATTTTAACTGTTTGACTGCACAAGATTTTTTGTGTTTGTGTGTGCGTGTGTGCCTGCGTGCGTGCGTGTGTGTGTGTTTCTCTGTACCCACTCGACTGTATTATGGAAAAAGAGATGAGCAAAATCCTTTGGGCACTTTCGACATTTGTAAGAACAAATACTATTAAAATAAATAATTGCAAAATATTAAAAATGTGTTTATTTTAGTGTTTGAAGATTATAACTAACTAGCTGTGTATAAATACAACAGTTTATAGAATTTCTAATATGTATATATATATATATATATATATATATATATAATGAAACCATGCAATCTTTTAATAGTGAAGAATAGAAAAATTCATTTTCTTTGTTTGTAACAGTTTACCGTATATTGCAAGCAGTACAGATTTTTGTCTGTGTACTGTAAAAAAGTCAATTCTAATACCCTGAGACTCTTTTCTATCATTTTTTTGTGGGAAGAAATAGTTTTTCGTTTCATGAACTGTGCTGTACTGGCTGGCCAAGTCCTCCATCTGTCAGTCGTTTAGCATTAACCTATGTATAAATCTATTGTATATGTGTTTGTGCGTGCGTGCGTGTGTATTTGTGGCAAGCTCGGCTGGTGGAAGTCCTGTGTGACAGTGCATCCAACAATGGAAGTGTGAAGGATTGGAGCTCAGAGCAGCGTGTAGGGGAACTCTTCTCTGCCTTAAGCAGCCATCCGTCAGCACTCGGGGGCTATGGGGATGACAAAGCCCAAATTTTTCACAACACCTGACAATGCTATTAATAAGGCAATGATCCTCATAGCCACGCTCACACTCCCTCCAGCACACCCTCATCATTCACTCACTCTAACCAATCCCAATGCTGATCTCACAGCTCCAATCAGCAATTAATAACATACTTTATACCTGTTATAGTACTTGTGTTACAACAATTCACTATAAATATCTAATCCCATGACATTTGGTATTTAGAAGACACAGATAATCTACAGTTCTTTTTTTAAGAAAATATAACATATTTACATCTTTATACAAAAATATTTACATTTAAAGTAATAGTTCACCCATCAATTAAAAATGTGTCATTTCTAACTTACTCTTGTCATTTCATACACCTCCATAATACAAAATAATATACTTGTGCCTGTTGCCATTGCTGTTTGGTTAAGAACTTTTTTCAAAGTATGTTCTTTGTTGCTCTGCATTAGACAAAGTCACACAGGTTTGAAATGACAAGAGCCTTTTTTGGTCAACTATTCCTTTCATTTGTTTAAAACCTTTATTTAAGAGTTTTTAAAATATATTTAATTAAATTAGGTTTTGCACTGTTAAATATGCATCCCAGGCCGATACCTCGAGAAGCAGATGATAAAATTAATGATGTGCTTTGAGCATAGTATAGTTATATTTATGTTCAATTTTAATAAGTTGTCTACATTCTATAATGTTTAGAAAATATAGACTTGAGTAAGTGTTTCGGAATGTTTTAGTTACATTATAACATTTTTTATAAAGGTAAATTTTATGCAAAAATGAAAAGTCATTTTTACTCACCCTCATATTTTTCCAAACCTGCATGACACGAAAGTAGATATTTGGAGAATGCTGGACACCGGACAACATTGGCCTTTATGGACCTTCATGTATGTCATTTTATGCATGTATTGTTTGCCATTTCTCAAAATAACTTCTGTTGTGTTTCGCTGAAGAATGAACCATATGCCTGTTTTAAATTACATGAGGTTCAATAAATAAAGAGATTTGTTGTTTTGGGGAGAACTATGCCTTTAAGAGATCTCTGCTGGTTATTTAGCTGCTGTCGATCCTGTAGCCTTCTTGGTAGAGCATGGTATTACAGTGGTGATTGCAAGGTCATTGTTTCCCAGGAAAAATTCCTAGTAACAAAGTATATCTTAAATTACCTTTGAAAAATTGTCTTCCGAATAAATATATACCGTATGAATAATTTTCAAACATATTTTTTCATGCTTTACAACTACTTGGAACACCATGACCCGAAGTCAAATTATTAATACTACAGTACGGTTTCAAGTTTCATCTAATATTCTCAGTTCTTCAGTCTCACTGGAGTTGATATATCAGACCGCCCATGGTCTAACCCATACGAGTAGAATCTGCCAGGCGCCATACTTTACCTTTACGACTTACAGTCTAGGCAGCAGCGGCCTGGACAAACATTACCTTAACATTCTTGCCCAACGTGACCCCAAACTCACATCCATTTTTCACTCCCCGTGCCGTCGCCCCAAATCCTGCCATCAGGCCATGCTCGTGCTTCAGTGTCAGATATGAATGGCAGGTGAATACTAAGCACGATCTGATTGAAAACGGAATGCTTAAACAATAAAATGGAGCGCCGCGGCCTTCAAGTTCCACCATCATCCGTTTGACGGTTACCTGATTCATCAAAGCTGGCGAGCATTACGCCTCACCGAACCCACCGTATCCCCATCAGCCTCGCTCTCTTACACAGCACGGCTATTCCACGAGGCTTTAGCACATGTTTATACACTTGTTTTATAGACTGAAACACGTCATTGCTGTGTGTTTTTTTCAATTACAAAAGCCTTGCTGGTGAAATGACCTCAATAGACCATTCTAGTGCTGTGTGATACAATTTGTACGCCCTGATTGCTTTAAAGGGAAAGTTTACCCTCGAAATGCAAAAGATTTCATCATTTACTCAACCTCTTGTCATTTAAGCCCCTATGACTTTCTTTTGTATGCAAAACACAAAATTAGATGTTACAGATATTACCAAAAGAAGATGTAACCAAAAACTTTTGGTCTGTGTTGACTTTTGTGTTTTGGATGGACACAATCCAGTGCATCCAATGAACCAACACACCACAAAATATCTTCTTTTGAAAGTCATATTATTTTGAAATGTTCAAATGATTAGTAAATGATTCATTTTAGGTTAAATTAAGCCTTAAAATGAAGTGTATAAATTATGTAACTATTTGAGTTAGTCATGTTGACTTTAAATATATTTGTTTCTAGTTTAGTCTATTCTATTCCAATATTTACTAAAATCATATTCACATGACACAACTTAAAACAGAACTTGTAAAATTGCAAACTTTTAAAAGCAATACCATTATCATCATCATATAAACTTCAAAACAAAACTTTTTAACATTGACATTGTTCTCACTTTATAAAAAACACACGTTGCGTGTTCATGGCCTGGCATGCACAGAACAGTATCTTTGAATAGAGCAACAACATTATCATCTATTCATGAAATGTTTAAGAAATGTCCTTTCCCATGTTTGGAATAAAGCACACAAACATGGGCTTTCATTTCATGTGTTTCTCCACAAATTTGTCCACAAAGAATTGTGGACAGGGAGACATTCACCGTTTGCCAAGGTAAAGAAACGGATTAAAGATATTCTTTCCTCTTGCGCAGAACGCCATCGACCTTCAGGTATGACTTACGAGAAGGATCCTTCACAGTTTCCTCCTAGCACGCCAACAAACCTCACGCTCCGTTGGTAATATATAGCATTGCTGTTAGATGCCTCTCTCAATATCTTTTCCATGAGCAAAGTTGGGTGCTTTCTGATATTTGGGGGGAGGATGGACATTTTTCTTCAACGCAGTCAATGGGAGCTTTTGTGCGGTCGTGTCACCCTGTGTTAATTTGGGCTCTAATGTATTTGATAAACAAAGGGGTGCTCTTTAGCCTGACAGTCGTGACACCCTGATTCTTGCGTGGGCGCCGTGTGGCGCGGGGTTACGCCGTTAATAACCCACTGGCAGCCATCAAAGGCGCTTTAACCATGATCATTATGATAAAGGGCATACACTTAATTACGGGCCTGCTTAATTATAGCTCTGTTGAAGCTCGTTTGTTTGGTAGAATGCTAATTATACCACCGTACTCTTGGCAAGTCCTCTTTTGAATCCACCTCTCTCTTTCTTTCGTCCGCGCTTTCTCTCCGCCAGCCGAGCGCCTGGGCTCATTTTCATGCAAATTGATATCCGGCGACTGTTTTGTCTCTCTCTTTCCCCCTTCTCTTTCGACGTGTGCGAGTGGGGCTTTTGTTTTTGGAGTCGAACGTCTCCTTGACAAGACAGGATCAGGAATAATCAAGAGTAATTAACAGGGAAAGAGGGTGGAGAGCGGGCGGGGGGGAGAGTCAAATACAGTGGCGGATAAAGCAGGCTTTCATCTCGCTTTGTCTGAGCGAGTTTCCGAGGGATCGGAACTTTTAGCGTCCTGACATTTTCGACCATTAAGTCAAATGCATTTTGATCATGTGAAGCAATAGAGGATTTGGTGTGAAATGTATATGGGTTTAATTGTATTTTTCTGCTTGTTTTTTAAAAAAAAATTTTATGTTCTGTTTGCAGCCATGGACGATATACCCTTTACGATCACAAATAAGCATGTCTCTACGAACAGAGATGAAGTAAGTGTTGCTCGAATACATTTACAATTACAGTTGTCTCAGTTGGGGGTTGTGAACCCTGTTCTGGGAGGAAACTTCTGATTGCTGAACACGAAATATATATTTGTGAAAGTTGTAACAATGTCATTTTGGATCATTATTAGCTATGTTTCCATCCAACTTTTTATAGGTACGCTTTGGATTATCACATGAAAAAAATTGCATGAAAACGCCAAGATGCAAAGACATTTTGAAAATGCACATTAAAAATATGATTTAATGATTTGTGCATTAACTACGACGGCCAGTCATTAACAGATTAACTTTAAGCATGTCAAAAAAGTCATGTGATTTTGCTTCAACAGGTCATGTGATAACAAATATGGTCCTTCTTAAATGTCTTAGCCAAAGACTGTTTTGTATAATCAACTCCCAAAATTGTCTTGACGGCCTGTATTCCCATAGAGCAGTCTCCCTCGTCTGAAAGCAAGATGACATGAGTGCACACATTGTGTTTCGTGTATGTCTTCTGAGACACAATTAAGTTATTTTAAACCAAAAATGGCCTTCTCCTAATGCAGCAAATTCAAAAAATATATATATATTTGGCCCCAGTTTATCAGGAAGTGTTGACTTATGGATGGAAACTGCTTTTTGCACCAATATTTTATGTGATATTTCACTTTTGTGTAGAAATTTAATTTGCATCTTTGGATGGAATCATAGCAATTGAGGGTAGTAGGCAGAGGGTAGTGTTTATTCGTAATATGGGAGACTTTTTTGTGATCCAAAAAGAAAAAAATATCTTTATTTTTCTGCACATGCACATTGTAAACATATATTGAATTGAAGTCAGAAATGACTTCCAAACTTATAAAAAATCTTTCATCCCGTTCTGTTCGGCATTGACAGGCAGAGCTGTGCTCACAGAGGGCCATTTGGTCCCTGTCATAAGGGCTTAGTTCTTCTTGTCAGAGTAACAAAGAGAGCAAGAATGAGAAAGAGCGGATTTAAGATCCTAAACATGCTTCCTTAGCCACGTGTAGGTCTGTTTTGTCTCTGTTTTCAACTGTCATGGTTTTGTGTTTCAGATACAGCCAGTCAGTTTAATGGGAATTACCATCAAATCACCACAACAAATTGAAGAAGAAGTAAGTTTGCAACACAGACACAGAGAACACTTCTTTTAAGCACACATGTATTGTTAATATCCAGCTCTTTCTAGGATCAAACTGATTTTTTTTGCTTGTGTCAGTCAATGTGATTTTATCCAGACATTCACCGACCCTTAGAAAGAAACTCTTATACAGGAAATAGGTCACTGTAGATTCAGACTGCAGGCCTATGTAATGAAGTGGTCATTCTCTAATCCAGACGTAATATGAATGAAATAAAAAATGGAATTCAGGAATTCCAAGTGTTAAAAATGTCCACAAATAGTAAATGTTTCCACTTGTATTCTGTTTCTCTAAATTAAGACCACAATTAAAGCCAAATGCACATGCGTATGTGTACGGTGGAAGATAACCAAGACACTTCATACACAAAACTATATTATTTGTTAAAAACATCCAATAAAGTCATAATGGGGATCAGAGTTTTCATCATAGTAGTAGTAAAATACATATTTGTGATTAGTAATACAAATATAAGATTAAAAGCAATGGTTGCTGTATTAGACTTGTAAAGTAATAAAGGCATACCCAAGTGTTTCAAATTAAGTTATCATAAATATTATTTATAAATATATTATTTATTTTGTTTATATGTGTCCACTTGTGCGCGTGTATATATTTGAAAGGTTAATTTTCAAAAATAATTTTTTATTATGCATTCCAATTAATATCAATTAAACTGTATTTCTTTTGTTTTATTAAAGGCATAATAACTAACACAATAAAAACACAATAACACTAAACAAGTAAAAGTTATCTTGTTTCAGAAATAAACTATTAAACAACTCTGAATATATATGTGTGTGTGTGTGTGTGTGTGTGTGTGTGTGTGTGTGTGTGTGTGTGTGTGTGTGTGTGTGTGTGTGTGTGTGTGTGTGTGTGTGTGTGTGTGTGTGTGTGTGTGTGTGTGTGTGTGTGTGTGTGTGTGTGTGTGTGACAAATGTGCTCAGTAGATTTTATGCCATTATTTACCATTATAAATGATTTATCATCATAAGTCATTAAGTCTATAGAATAGCTCAAATAAATGTATGAGTTTTGTTGCTCTGTTTCACTCTGTTTACTTCCACTGTACATATTTAATATTATGGTAACCCCCCATCAACACTTTCCACGTTCTCTCTTGGAAGCGGTCTGTGATTAGAAACAGCAGAGCAAGTGTAGGGGGGAGGATTCATTAATTACAGCCTAACACAGCTTCTGCAGATGAAGTAAAGCAGAGATAGTGTAACAGTACTGGGTTTAGTGAGGTGGGCGACAGCATAAGATTAATGGAGAAGCCAGAGCTGACGGCGACGGAGTCTGAGCGCTGCCCTGATAATTAGAATCTGTGTGAAAGCATCCACTGCTATTGTTCTTCAGCCTCATATTGGACCTGAAATGCTGCTTCCCTGCCAGCTTTTCAAAAATTAGAGCCAGGATGTGCTTTTGCTCTGATGTTGTGACTGTCGGTCGTATATCAGTCATGAATATATCTGTGTGTATGTACAGTATGTATACAGTATACATTATAAAGGAATTATGCTGTATTTTTATTTGATTATTAAATAAAGTGATACAATAGATATGTATCCTAGAGCCATGCCAATTGATATTGATATAAAAAGAATCTGTTACGTGTGAATATATATATTTAATTGTTTAAAAAGTTTTTATTTCTTAGTTTTATTTAATTTAATTGTGTAAAATAATGTAGTATTTGTCAAATACTTTGAAGGGATACTTCACCCAAATGTGAATTCTGTCTTTACTTATGAACCCTCAAAAAAAAAAAGAATTCTGGGGCACGATTGACAACCATAGTAAAAAAATAAAATGGTTGTCAAAAAACTGTTTTTTGTCTTGAATTCTTTCAAATATCTTCTTTTGAAGGGAACACTATGATTGTTAATTGCGTCCCAGAAATCTGCTAACATTCCTTTTAATATATTTCTCTGTTGTTAAGAGAACACAAAAGTTTAATGGTTTGAAACTTAAGGGTGATTCATACAGGTCGTTCTTTTTCCCCCTTAAATTCTTTATCAATACGCTAATTTCTTAATATAATAATATTATAGTTTCTTATAGTTAAAGTTTCTTCATAAAAAATTGTGAAACAACCATAACTATGACGCTAGTTACTATACTATAGTAACTATATATATATATATATATATATATATATATATATATATATATATATATATATACACCTTTAGGTCATTTAAATTGCAGGGCATTTACAGTAGGCACTTACTAATAATTTTGTATTTATTTCTGTACAAATTAAAATGTACAGAATAACATGTGTAAGGGAGGTTGTAATGTAAAATAGCATCAAAACGTTCATTTTGCATGTTCGATTCAGCAGCGATTCATTGTCCGACAGCTGAATACATATTTGCCGTACGATTCTGCACATGTTCCTTCATTAGTCTCCGGATGATAACTCCTCGGCTCAGGGCCCTGACGTACATCCTAATTGACTGATTGCTAATTCTATTAAAAACACATTCATTAAAAGGAGGCATTTTCTGACATTAAACATATGCACATGTAATTGCAAAAAAAAGCGTAGTATCACAATCGCGTCCGTCGATAAGATGCTCCCTAACAAGCATCACTTGAGCCATTTTTTGTAGAAAACGTTGGTTCCAGCAATTACGCATTCTTTTCATTTCCCAAATGATTTGCAAAACTCGTCGAGATTATAATTGCTTTTAGCCACGCATATCTAATTTGTGTCTTTTTAAGTGTTAATTAGTTAGTGATTTGAGCTGACGTCTTTATGTAGTTTGCACAGCTGAAATGATGTTATTGAAGGGAAGCTAATGATCCCGTGTGTGTGCGTACTGTACCTGGGATTTACAGTAAAACAAGTGGATCGTACACACCAGTGAACACAAACAGTATGTCATGCTTGTATAAAAGTGTGAATGTGTATCCTAAACTCTTTGGTTTCAATGGACAGTCGGTGAACACGTGCATCTTATTTCACATATGGTCATGTGATGTGAGGGAGAAAAATCGTGAGCGGACACCAAGGGAGCAGGCGGGTAGATATTCAAATGAAGTAGGGAATTAATGAAGACAACATGTCACATATCTTCACCTGCTCTGAGCAGGAACAGGAAATGAAGATCTGCTCATCTCGGAGGCTGCCGCCCATGTTCCGCATGTCACTGTTCTGTCACAGGCCTGTGTTAAAATGGCAGGCAGTGATACATGCACTTTGAGATAACAGCCCATTCTTCCCATCCATCATTTATAAACACACATGCGCACACACATAGTTGTTTATTTATTACTTAGTGAGATACTGTGTGTGACTTTTTATTATAACTAAGCGGCATGTGACATGTGACATGTTGGTGGAGCTTGCAGCTTTGCAGAGAGAGAGAGAGAGAGAGAGAGAGAGAGAGAGAGAGAGAGAGAGAGAGAGAGAGAGAGAGAGAGAGAGAGAGAGAGAGAGAGAGAGAGAGAGAGAGAGAGAGACAGAGAGAGAGAGAGAGAGAGAGAGAGAGAGAGAAGAAAACTGTTTTTGTGTGATCCTCCAGCATCATCTAGTGCTCTGAATCAGAATGACATCTTATAAGAATATTTATCTTGTTTTAAATTGGATAAATGTAAGGATGCTGATATTTATTTGATCATGATAATTTTTACAATTAACAATGAGAATAAAAGAATTCAATTAAATTTGTTATCCGTCTATTTTGTAGTATGAAATGAATAGTAAAATTATATATTAAGTCAATTTTTTCCTCAAAACTTATTTAATTTTATCAAACAAATTTGGTAACGTCTTCATGTCCTATGTGAATGTGTTTATTGTGTTATAACATGTTATATTTATTGAGTACATTAATGTAATACATTCATTACATTGTTCTTTCTCCCCTAAAAATGTGAATGTGACATCCGAGCCTTCCTTTCTTATTTGTCTTAGATCTTCCTATAAGTTTTGACATATGTTTTTATATGTAGCAGACTGTATTCAGATATATATGAATTTTATATATGGTCCAAGTTGTTGTATATTTGTAATGATTGAAATGAGATGATGAAGGGTGTACAGGTTTAAAAGTTACTGGACTCCTCTGTCAATTACACACGGGGCGCCTTTCAGCAGTATTTATTGTTTAAGAAAAATCTATGTGTAAGAGGGGGCATGAAATATAATTTTCATTAGTTGCTTTAAAATAAATATATATCATTTTAAAGATTTTATGCTGCAATGCATATGTTGATGTTCTCATTGTAATTTATGTTTTTTTCTTTTGTTTTACAGTACAATTACTCTTTCAACACTGAACACAGCGCTTCAGCTTTCTGATAGACCCGGTCACTTTGACATTATCCATTTGTCAAATATAACCAACAATCTGAAGATCACTGTTAATCTATACCTAAACATGAAATACAATTACATGTCAATTATCAGATGTTTTTATCCAAGGAACAAACTTATATCATTTTCTTTTCTCAATGCCTGTTAAAAACTGTTTGTGCAAAAATCTATTCATGTTATGTTATAGAATCAGTGCAATACAAAACAAATTAACTTCTTAATCTCATCAACATATAACAGGCATAACCCTTAAGCGTGTTGCTTATTGTGTTTCAATGCGTTATGTTGTACATTAAGCTTCAGATATGTTTTTAATTCACTCCAATGATGCGTCCAATGATGTTCATATTTCTGTGATAGCGTTTATAAATGTTGCTCGTTGTTCTGTAATGTTTGATTTACTAGCCACCTAATAATTGCATGTACTTTTATTACAGTACATGCAAATATAAAATGAATTTAGTCTGTAATGCCAAGAGAAATGATGAAGGAATTGTAGAACGGCCTGAAATTATTGATATATAATAAGTAGACAAAGCAGCACCAAGTTCAATTTATAATAACCTATAAGGATAATAACATAAGCTGTCATAAACATTTTGAATACCTTGTCATATTTTTTAAGTTGAGTCTTTAAATCACCACGACCCAAAAGCAAGGCCAAGGTAAGGAATTTATAACGTTGAATGATGTACAACAACAAGTGTGTGAACTTTTTATGTTAGTGATTATAGAATAGAAGCACATCATGCTGCATTTGTTTGTCAGTCAAGTCATAAAGTGTCTATTGTTATACAGTATTTACAAGGCTGCTGTATCTGTGTATGAATGGAAATTAAAGCACATCCAGTGGATACTTATAAAGTATAAAGTAATGATCTGCAATAGATGAGTAGAACTTCTCCTGTCGACATTCTCAAGTATGTGTCTGACAAATTTGCTCAGTCGACGGATGTTTGATAGTTAAAAAGAAATTTTGGATAAGATTTGACATATTTCTAATGCTTATCAAATCACATAAATTGATTTTTTGTTGATTTAGCCATTTCTTATGTACCAAATGTAAATAGTAAGTACCTGGCCAAAACATTACTAATGTGATAATGTGGATGTCTAGTGTGTAGCCATGTGGAACACAAAAGAAGATATTTTGAAGAGTGTTGGGATCCGGCACCCATTCGTTTGTATTGGTTCTGTGTCCACACTATAGAAGTGAAATCAACTTTCTTTAGAAAATCTTCTGTTATAGTGATAAGTTAAGAAATGTTTCAAAATGAGCTATTAATTTTTAACGGAAATAATACCTTCCCATAGTTTGATATTGTTTGCATATAATTTTTTATCATTATAACTATTACCTAACCAACATGTTAACAGAATCTTTTAAAATTGTTAGTGTGTGTGGGGTGACAGCTTACCCCATTGTGTACATCGTGTAACCATATGGAAAACACTGTTTTACCTTTTAAGATACCGTCAAGTTGCTCCCATTCAGAAGACTTTTAATCGTAAGGGTGCCCTGATGACAGCGTTACAGAGATCAGTTCTGGTAATGATGCTTTATGTCATCTTTGTCTTTTTCCCCAGATAAGCGAATAGAGTCGGTGGTGTGTTAAAGACTGTAGTGACACACAGTAACAGGAGCTTTGACATCCGCAGGCAGTGTGCACCGCAGGTTCTGTCTCACTGGACCGTTCAGACAGCATGAAGCGCGGGGACAGGGTGGTCTCACAGCTGTCCTCCCCCTCAGCTCACTTCACACACCTTTGAGCTGGTAGAACAGTCAGTTTCTTAGTGAGTAAACCTGTTAAAACACACATGAAGGCAATGGGAGCTGTGGCACCCGTAAGGGCCTGTTATTAATGAATATCATACACATGAAATAAATCTTATTCTGAATCTTTGCATTTTCTAGTTTCATGAAGTTGAAAGGTGATTAGAGATGTCTGACGTCTAGTCCATGTCAGTTTTATGACGTCATTAACTTCATTGTGTGTAGAGCTTTACATTAACAGTGAATGCTTAATTTTTTTTGGTTGCTCTTTAAAGATGCAATTTTTTAATTGGAAAGTGGGTCTGTCGACATAAATGCAATAGTTAATTTGTGTGTAAAATCTCACATGAAGAACTGCTATGTTTTTATTACTTAAGGATATATTTTTTTATCTACACAGATTATTTTACAATCAATTCACCATCATGTTTCTGCGGTAGCCCAAAACGAACAAACTCCTCTACAGACTGCATATTTAAATATGTTATCTCTTTTCGGCAAAGAAGCAACAATGTTACTGCATCTTTGTCCTTTGTCAGCAACCATAGCATATAAAAATGCCGTTATGGTTGTCGCAGGGTACGTTGTCTGGTGGTTAGAGAGTTGGACTTGTAAGAGGAAGGTTACAGGTACGAAGCCCAGGGTCAGCAGACAATGACTGAAGTGTCCTTGAGCAAGACATCTTACCCCTGTTTTTTGCTCTGCAGTGATAACTGAATACTGCATAATACTGTAAGTCGCTTTGGATAAAAAAAAGCGTCAGCCAAATGAATACATGTAAATGTAAAAATGGAGGGGCGAGCGATGGACTGAGCAATTGGTTGATTTTTAGCCTCACCATCAGATATCGCTGAATTTGAAAAACTGGACCATAAATTTGAAAACTTCAGTGTGTTAAATATATATATATGCAGATTTAGTAAACTAAACTTATTTGTTAAAATCACTTCTTATAAGTTAAATTAATTTAAACTATAGTTAAGGATTGTAACTGTGGAAATTATTATTAAAAACATCTACATAAAATGTGCAAAATGATAATCTGAAGGAAGAACCTCCAGTGAAAAACTCACATTCCCATTTTTTCAGTTTATTGTTTGTCAGTGTTTTAATGTTTTTTAAATTGTCGTAAGTTCTTAAAGTGTGACAGTAACACACATTCTGATATTCACAAATTGTAGCTTTTGCATTGGGATTTGAATGAAGTTTTCCATGATCTCTTGCACTAGTGCTTTTCCCAGCATTTTCCCAGATTCACCAAATCATGGGCCGTGACCTCCAGATGGGGCTAAACACAGCCTCTTCAAACAACCATCTCACATGGTTTTACTCTCAGCATATGTGCTTCTGTGATAACGGACATTATAATAATATCAGGAGACCGCATTGTAAAATAAAAAGAACTTGTTCTCATTGGTTGCTGTGTTTAAGGGATGTGATTAAAGAGAGTGGTTTGGCATGGAAATAGGGAAAATATTTTAGCCTATCTATTTATTTTCATAAATAAAATACTAACTCAAATTGTGTCTGAATGCTGTGTGTCGTATGTACGTGATTCTGTGTGATGGATGATCCCAATTCATTCAGTGTAAGAAATAAGATTTTTTTGGGGTTGTCTATGGGTTGAAAGTTTTTTTGTTCTCTAACTTTCTGACCATCATCTGCTTTCAATGTAGTGCAGAGGCGAGGGAACTATCCATCGCTGGGCACGTGCACTCACCTTGTTAGTCTTTTCTTTTACAGACACTCAAGCACAATGTTGAACACAAGGGAATACATGAAAACTTGTCCATGAGAATAAGCTGAATTCTGGTGATGATCCTTTCATGTGTTTTGAAGGATAGGATCTCTGAGGATGGGCCTGCGTGATAAAACGTACAGAGTGTAAGTCGATCTCCATATAGAATTGCAGAGCCACATTGCATCTTATTCTGGCCCTATTTTTCATGAGATAGTTCACCCCAAAAATGAATATTTTGTTATCATTTAATAACCCTTGACACTGTTTGACTTTCTGCTGCTGTATACAAAAGAAGATACTTTGAAGAATGATGGGAACTGGCACCCAATCACCTGCTTTAGTTTTTGTGTCTACACAATAAAGGAGAATGGGTACAATGGCTGTAAGGTTGCCAACTTATTTCATAATATCTTCTGTGTTACACGGAATAATGGAAATCCCAGGTCTCAAATGACATGACACAATTTTCATTTTTGGCTTAACCATCACTTTAAGAACATGTTTTTGTATAATAAGTCTTTATTTGTCTATAATGTTAGTTTAGGGACGTCTGGATCTGTGCATGTATACGATCAGATTTATTTGATTTCCACCGTCATCTTCAGTGCCATTTTCGGCTAAACCTTTAGTGGAAATTCGGTTTGAGATTGGAACGTGTGGTCTTCAATGCACATCTCTCTTAACAAGCTCAAATCACTGCGAGATTTAAACCATCACGTCTGGATCTGGCTTCAAGCAAAGAGAGATATCAAAGAGCAAGGCAAGTGGAAGGGCTCTGTCTACCTCTCTCTTCCTGGTTTGTCAGAATATCTCCACCATATGAGGCACATTAGAGTAATTGAAGAGCGATGGGCCTGGGCGTGAGGTGATCTCGCTTTTTTCGGTTGTTCCCCTGTCCTGTACATGCTTTACCCCTGGCCTCTATCCCACCTTAGTTTAGGTCTGGAAACATTAACTTTCAAGACGTTTCATTTGATGTTTTTCCCATTCTGAAAAAATGTCACATCAGTTCTCCCTCTGTCACATTTCTTCCAAATTTTCATTTTCTGTGCGATGCTTTCTTTAAGCTTCATGTTTTTCCCCCTCTCTAAGGACACCACAAAGTGTTCCGAACAGAGAGATCAATTAGCTCCTTTTAAGTGAGATCAAAGCGACATGGCCCCATGTCCAGGCACGAAGGCCAATTAAACTTGACCAGAGGGATTCTGGTCCCCGTGGACCACTCACCGCCGGACACATGCTACGTATTTAGGAATCTGCTGTAAAGAGACCCACAAATTCGGATGATTACTTGTACATATTGTTTGATGTGTGAGATGAATTGAAATCGAATTCCTTCCCAAGGATTTGTGATGTCACAGTCGCTATATCCTCAATATGGTTGGTGGCCCATATGGTGTCATGAATCGGTGAACGATCGAAGCAAAGGGGGCGAATAAGCATGAGCGTGGTGAAGAGGAGGAAACATCTAGTCTCAATCCACAGACAGGTGCAGTGACCCCATCCACCTCTGGAGGTGTCACTTGCATTTTATGGGACATTTATGGTAGGCCAGCGCTTTTTACCATGGCCACCTGGATGCAATAAGGGAGCGGCTCCTGAGCTTAGGTTCTGATGGCTTGTAAGAAATTCGGAGGCTCCCGGGGGAGGCGAGCCCTGTTAAGATGTTTATGATTCTGAAAGTGGTCCAGTGGGAAAACACTGACAACCACAGGGAGGGATTTTGTAGAGGGAGCTTGTTTTCTTGTTAATCTCAACACTTTCCCAGAGAGCTGTTTTTTCCTGGAGAAACCCACAGGGATCAGGATTGATTTAGCTGTTTTTTAAACTATACTTAATTGTGTTTGGTGGAATGTATGGGATGCTTTGGTGAGCAGTCAGTCGGTTTTAAAGTGTTCTTATTTGAGAGTAACACATGGAGTGACTAGGAATAATATTGGTGAGGTGCGATGTGTTCTTTTTAGAAACCTTTATTGTGCTTGTTAGTGGAACGGAGTGCCCAATGAATCCACTCTGTTTCATTAGAAGTTTGTCATTTGCATTGGGTCAAAGCCATATGTGTCCAGCTACAGGACTTCATTAGGATTGACACACTTCCTGTTCATTGATATATATGCCTTTGGTCAGACAGGTCAATCATGCCTCTAGAAATTATAAGGTATTTCTTCAGACATTTTGGGTTTAGCTGAAATGAATGCAACAGATTTTCCTTCATGCACATGAATAAATACATGAGCGTATTGATTAGACTTGGTTTTTGTAATAAATAATTGCAGACAAAATAAGATTTTTGTTTTGCAATATGTGACTGTTTGCGGTGCATACTAATGTTTATATATACATATATAAACATTAGGGTTGGTGGGTAAACATTAATCAATCTTTTTCACTTTAACATGTATATTAAATAATTATATTATATTACCCTTATAGTTTTGTGTTTTGATTTCAACTAATCTGAAAAACTATAGATACTTAATTTTTAAGAGATGCATTTTTTAGAGCATTTTAACTGGACGCCCTCTAAAGCCGCAGGTCTGTTCTTTTCCAGGTTCGTAACCCATCTTCTATGCTGACCTTTGATGAATTCGACCGTGGTGATAAATCCTGTGCAGAATCCGCTCACACCTTCATGTTTCAACCTGGTAACTACATTGATCATTCAGGGCTTTAAACTGCAGGCTTTAAAGCAGATGGCCAACATACAGCTACCATCTAAAGGTTTATGTCCCCATTAGATAAAATAAGAATTCTAAAGAATTATTTATTGTTTATGTAAAAATTTACATACATTTTTGTGTCTATTATTATTTTTTTACATTAGGAAAAACTATTCTTCATCTTTTTTTTACTAAAACAAATCCTGGTGCAACCCTTATCTTGATTTTGATTTAGCTTTAATACACATTTTCTGTACATTTGTTATACAACGTAAAGCAGATTAACAGGTCCGTTCCATGTCATTATTTATCCCTGATCTTACACACACAGGGAATGGATCAGTGCTTGGACCTGTTTCAGTACTCTGAAAGTCATTCTTCTCCCTCATGGGATACATCAAGACCCCCGGGTCAGCACATGCATGGAGCACTGAATGTGCTGATAGAGACGAGAAGTTGCCGGATAGATTAGAAATGCTAGCTTTCGACAGACGCTGCACAGATCTTCATCTGCAGATCCAGCAAGCTGAGGAACATCTGGAGGGATTCCCACTCAGACACAGACGTCCAAAGCTGTGCTGTGAGTTCTTTTATGGCAAGGCCATGTCCAGCAATGTTGTGTCATGTTTTTGATTTAAAGCTTTTTTTAACATGGAACTTTACCAATACTGCATTCTAATAACAAAATAACCATAATATTTCATGCTTGCTATTAATAATAATAATAATAATAATTTTAATAATAATATAGAAACAAATTATGGTTCTTACTAACCCATATTAATACTAAAATAAAATAGTATTAATACTAATTTATACATTTGCCTAGATTTATTTTTACTATTTCTAATAAATAACACTATTGACAATAATAGTTAGAATAATGCTAGCTATTAAAGGGTAATAAAAAGAAAAGAAAACCCAGGACTGATGGTCTTCAAAGAACCTGAAATTTATGTTGTCTTGAAGTCTCGGTACGGTGCAGTAACATTTAGCAATTAACTTGATCCCTATGTTTCCCTTTAATCTTCACAGCACACTGCTGGCCTGCCATAATGCCAAACAGTGACAAATTTTCAGACATCAATTCCCCACAATGTGAAGACTCTAAATCTATTTTGAACAGTTACACTTTAAATTTTAAGAGCACTAGAAACAGGGGATGTATATTACAAATGGCACATATCCTAAAATCAGATTCCGAGCCACCACTAGGCCTGTCTTGTACACAAATAAATCAGCTGAGAGTTGAACCGAATGAACAAGACAACCATCTGCTGAAAAGCATTGTAAATCTCATCTGGATTGCAAAACATTACTATTTCTAATTAAAAGACCTCATACTCGAATCCTAGATATAGTAAATTTCAAATCTGTATAAATATATACAATGTTCAAATGTATACAGAAAATGCCTTAATGTGTACATTTCTTTTTTCTGAAAGACACAGAGAAAGATATTTGGTAGAATATATAACCAAACAGTTCTTGGACCCCGTAGACTAAAATAGCTGGAAAAATAATAATTAATTTTATGTTCTGTTACACACAAACTTCATGTTTCGAAGAATGAAGGCCAGCAAAAAGTTATTGGGTTATATTGACTAACATGGTTATTTTTCCCAATGGTGGTCCATTGGATCCAAGAACTGTTTGATAAATAAATGTTTATAATACATTTATACAGGTTAAGAACAATTAGACAGTAAGCAATTTATGACAGAATTTCCATATGGTTGAACTTTCCCTTGTCATTGTCTCCTCGATGTTTTGTAAGTCGGTTTGGATAAAAGCGTCTACTAAATGCCTTTTTGTCAAACTTGCTGCTAGAAGATAAGATTATTACCTTCATATGTGATAATGATCTGAAATACAATTTGCTTTCCAATAGCAATACCCGGCATCATATGGGTATGTTTTGAGGTGCTTAAAGGACACAAGCATGTATTTGCCAAAATCTGCAAGTATTTCCATGTGACATTTTCCAGATTCAACGTAGAAATCAAGTACATATTCTCTCCACACAGTGCCTTTGTTAGCTTTACCTAAAAAGTCTGTTTTATTTTAAGCTATAACTTTGATCTGCTTTTGATCTCAACCTTTGATAAGTGAACTTTGGATGAAAGCCTAATAAAACGAGTGAAAAGTTTCAATGCCTTTACATATGCAACAAGAAAGAGAGAAACACTTCCCAAGCATTATTTATACTTTCTTTTCTGAAATATTTCTTAGCCGATTTTTTGATTCATATATAATAGGAGTTCTAGAATTGCTTAAATTATATAAATAATCAGTAATAATAGATCTTTTGTAGCCCATAACACCAAATTGGATAGAGCTCTTATGATTTCTATATTCCTGATTGAATGCCACAACATAAGGTTATATAACACTCCATGTAGTCTTATAAGATAGGTTTTGTTCATTCAGAATTCTTCAAGTTCTCAATGTTGTATTTTAATTATTAAAATAACCATTTAAATGCTTTTGTCCAGTGTTCCTATTTACAAAATGTATGTTTAGTATAATTTTTATGTTTATAGGCTAAAACTTTGCTCAAATTTGTAATGTCCCACCAAAAACGTTCCGATGGAAGATGGTGTTAAATTATATTAATTAACAAAAGTAACAGCATCTGTTGATAATGTCTGTTTGATAATAATAATTATTATTCTTTACAATTTTTAACGGGACAGAGTCAAACACACGAACACCATGAATGGTCATATAAACTATTCTATAAGAAAAACAAGCCCCTAAGTTTGTGTAATTGTGTAAAAGTAACTATTTAAAATATTATAGGTAATATATATATGTATATGTTTTTGGGTGTTTTAATTTTGTTCTGAAATTATGTATTAAAACTGTTTCAGAACGATTAAAGGGGTATTTTTAGCATTTTTAAAGTAATTTCTAGTTGTAAGTTGTAGAGTTCACTGCTAATATTATCCTCTTAATTTAGTAGTATCTATGAATATGCAGTTGAATATAATCATGTTTTAAAAATAAAGAAAACCAGAGAAAGTAAAAGGATTTTTGGCCACAGGGTGGCGCTGGTCACTGTATGGTCACTAACCCTCTATAAAACCATATTAAACAATATTTATCTGTGTGATTTGATGCACAGTAAACTCTTTGAATGCATTGTTTGTCAGTGCATGTTTAGGCAGTTTTGTGTTCATGTAAATGATACAAATTAATTCTGAATAAATTTTAATTATTTATGTGATACACATCATCTGGCAAAGAACTTCTCAATGTTGCGAATATAATTGTATAGATATGATCATGATAATTCTCACAACTGTAAAGAGAATTAACACAAGAAAATAACACAATGCCACATTTAAAAATTAATGTGAAAAACGTTCCTTTAAATTGTTTAAAAGTTTCTGACAAAAGTTTATAGCAAACACTCATTAAAACATCAAAGTCGATCACAACATGAAAGTTAACTTCCACTTTAATTTACTGTTTTTATCATTAGCAAAGTTAGACTTCCTTTTTATTTTTTTTATTTATAACACAAAGCTATATTTGCAAAGACCAAAAATATTCTTATTAATTTGTTTTAGTTTGGGGTGTATTTGGCATATAATGTTTGAGTCTTAAGTTTGCTGACTTAAGATTTTTTGTCATTTGTTGAGATTAGACATCAGCTTTAACCCATCTAGGATCATATATATTATATATTATATATTTATATATAATTCATATCATTTTAACAGCAGGCTTAAAAGCTTAAGCGTATATTATTTTAGCATTAAAACAAAAAATAAATGACATCATAAAGATGTTCCACATTTTTTGTGATAGGACATTAAAAATATGCAGAATTACTGCACGGTTACAAGAACTTTAAGACTTAACAGTGTTTAATATTTTGAATTGTATTAAATGATGTACCTATCTAATTCATTTTAATTATTTAAGTAGTAAAAAGTATTATCTTTATCGAAATATTAGGCCGTTTGTTCTTACAATTGTTTCTTTGCTGTATTTAAAGATTTGTGCCAAATATATGTGTGGATTTCTACTTCATTGGTTGATTAATAATCAAAAGCTGTGTTTGTATCATTAGATGGCAGTGTGATGTTCTTTCATAACTCATCTCAAAACTCAAAGAAGTGAAGACCATATTTAACACAGATATTGAAGTGAAAACCTTTATTTAATGTAATTATTCGGAATAAATCTACGGGGTATTTGTGAAGAAAGCAATATGTTTGGAGCCGCAAATTAAAACAACACGGACATAATAATAATAATAATAATAATAATAATAATAAGAATAATAATAATAATAATGTAATAATAATAATAATAATAATAATAATAATAATAATAATAATAACAATAATAGTAATGTAATAATAATAATAATAATAATAATAATAATAATAATAATGGTAATGGTTGGTTATAATAAAAATTATCATAAAATAATAATATTATTATAATAAAATAGTCATTTATATTTATTTTTAAAATTTCGTGTTTCTTGAAGCAAAGAGTGTTTCCTTAGAAATTGAATTATTGCGCTATTTTTTAAATTTAAAATTAAAATCAGGTTTTATCTATTTCAAATGTCTACGCATAAAACCCTACAATACATTTTTGGCACATTTTAATTAAAATATTTATAAGTTTCAATTATTGAGTTGTAAGCTTTATATCTAGTTAGACATTGTGTTGTTTTTGTAGTTTTCTTATTTCCCGTATTTTCCGTATTTAATAAAATAATGGTCCATAAGTTTCGATTACCAGAATGAACTTTAGGGAATAAAAACATTTGCAATAACTTAAAAAACTAACAAAAAATCGAGAACTTTCAACAGACATTAGCAAATGATAAACAAATGTTGTATCTTCCGGCAAAATTCATTTTTTCAATATTTTTAAATGCTATTTGTTATTCATAAGCCCTTTTATCCCCTTTAATGCATGTTCTGTCTTACCTTGTGATCGAATTCTTCCAGTTGTTTAACTTAAACATTGTAGCATAACTTGCAAACCTTTATTGAGTTTACATTACTTTTTCACCTCTCTCTCTCTCTCTCTCGCTCTCTCTCTCTCTCTCTCTCTCTCTCTCTCTCTCTCTCTCTCTCTCTCTCTCTACACGTGTCACACACCTGCTGCTCAGACAGAAGGAGAGGAGGGGGGGATGCAAAAGAAAACAATTAAAGAGTGTTTCTCAAGCAACATTACATAAATCACATATATGTGAGTCCTTTAAACTTGGTGTCTAGAAATATTTAAACACCAGAGTACTGAACCCATTTCGTGCCCCCCTTTTAACTTTTGTGGGCACAATATTTAGGCCTAGTGACGGAAGTCGGCTGATTTTAGGGTAGTTCAGGCATCTAAGGCCTTTGCTGTGATCGCCTTTCATGCTTGTCCAACGAGATCCGTCTTTATGAAACACTTCGTAAACCAGAGTTCCAAACAAAAGGCCAAGTCCCTGTAACACACAAGTCATGCCACCAGCACATTGCTGGGTTTGGACCCAGTTCATTGCTCTCTTCATGGTGCATAACTTGTGAGGTTCAGTGCAGATGTCAAACCAAAAAGCAGAAGGGACTGTCCAGTTTTTAAGGGCTTCATGCATAAACACATTCTACTTTTGTTGCTTCTTTGTTGATATTATGAAGAATGAGACATTTGAAGAAGAAGAACATTGGCTTCATACAAGTGAATGTGTTCAATTCTGTATTCTTAGAATCAATTATTATTTCAAATGATTTTCTTTATTTGCATCTCAATGTTGAAACACAAGGGGGAGTCTTGCACATATCTAGAAGGAGAACAACACTTCTAGCTTTCCATCTTCACATTGAAGAAGTAGTTCAGAGAACCATGTGTCTTCTCTATTGATGTAATGGGTGTAAATTAAGCCCTGAAATGAGTCTCAAGGTTTTCTTAAATTATGTGAAAAAAATGTGAAACGAAAATATCTGAGAAAATACCAGCATGGAAATAAAAGAGTATTATTAAAGAGTGTGTGCTTTTAGAATCCCCCAAAAATGAGGTTTGGTGTAATAGCCATGCCTTTATTTTACCGTAATCTATCTATAAGCGCATCTACATTAAGCTTTAACTTTGGAGTTTATTAAAAACTAATTTAACCATCATCTTAATTTATATTGATGGTGTATTTGTTTAATTGTTGAAAGCACAATTATTGTAAATTGTCATATTTTTTATTGTCAAATATGTAGACAGTAAAAACTGGCATGCTTGTTTTTTCTTGTGTCAATTGAAGATATTTATTTTCTTAAAGGTGTTGGGTGTGTGTGGGGGGGGGGGTTACTCGATAATTAAGGGTCATAGGTATCTCACTTGGCCACTGCTTGATGTCTCCTAAATGGCTCTAGGGTACAGAACCCGGGAGTGAGACGGTAACAGGGGTGGGTGACGAATTATGTAGAAATAGAAGAGACTTGAGTTAAGCATTCCTCTGTCTTCCAATAGTCTATATGATGAGAATATGTAAACTAGTATTTAATGCTTAAGGGATTTTAAAAACACACTTTTAACGAATCCATTATTTACCCAGCATTTGTGCTGAATAAAATATTAAAACATCAGTGCAAAAAATTATTTCTTGTTTTGAAGATTTTATCAATTTAAGGAAACCCATGATTTTTTTCGTTGTTTTTAATTATAGAAGGAACGAAAAAATGAAATAAATGTAGTACTTTCAGAAAGGACTCATAAAGACAAAACAAAAATACAGAATTGAGTTAAAATGAGCTTACAAAAGGAAGTCAAATGCTGACATTGGTCATCACTATTACTATTATTATTATTATTATTATTATTATTATTATTATTATTATTATTATTATTATTATTATTATTATTATTATTATTATTCTGCTTTAATATTTATCAAACATGGGCTACCATTAATACAAATGATTTATTTATTTCCTCGTGATCAAACTGTTACCATTCAATAAATCACTATTAATATTCCTCAATTCAATAATGAATTATTTCAAATGTAAGTGACTTTTTATACAAAGAATAGAAGGTCTAAAATAATTACATTTCAAACAGAATCAAACCAGCTCGGTTACATCGCAAAATTGACAAATAATTAAATTACAAATGATAATAATTCATAAACACAACGTCGCTCATCCATAGGATTATGTCCACATGTTTGGATGCATTATTTCAATGTTGTTGGATGGGGAAGATCTAACCAAAGCAGTCCCGTAGGAACTCATTAAGTAAACCCTTTTAACGTCGAACTCATTAGCTCGATTCGTATCTCTTCTGTGTTATTATTGCACCGGACCGCTTTTATTTCATCTGGCTGTGTGTTTATCAGCTCTCATCTCCAGGTGCATGGACACGAGGGTCAGAAGGTTCGGTGCTTCATAATGGACACAATGGCACAAAGCGGACGGGCCCGGCGTGATGCTCCGCTACCTGATATCAAAGCCAGCAGCTCCTGCAGGAGGAGAGCCCGGGTCAAAGCAAAGTAACAACATATAGATATCTTACATTTCCAACTGCATGATGCATATTAAATTGATTAGATGTTCGTATAAATTCTGTAGGACTGCAATGGAATAAAATGCGTAATTACGAGTTTCATATTAATATTATATAACGTGGTCATAATTACAGAACAGTATGTGCACTACAAAGTGTGCTGGTGCTCATTTTAATATATTGAAAGCGTTCAATGAAGTGTTATGTTGTTGTTATTATTGCAGTAACGATCTGTTTAGACACTGACATATTTCTATGGCAATAGTGTAAATTATGTTCATATATCTGTCTATAGTGTACATACACTTTCACATAATCCATATGTATAGTATGTTCTTTTATCTGTCTATAGTGTACATACACTTTTACATAATCCATATGTATAGTATGTTCTTTTATCTGTCTATAGTGTACATACACTTTTACATAATCCATATGTATAGTATGTTCTTTTATCTGTCTATAGTGTACATACACTTTTACATAATCCATATGTATTGTATTTTCGTATATCTTTCTATAGTGTACATACACTTTTACATCATCCACATGTATAGTTCATATATATGTCTATGGTGTACACACACTTTTACATAATCCATATGTATAGTATGTTCATATATGTGTCAATAGTGTACACACACTTTTACATAATCCATATGTATAGTATGTTCATATATCTGTCTATAGTGTACATACACTTATACATTACACATCTGTATAGTATGTTCATATATCTGTCTATGGTGTACATACACTATCACATAATCCATATGTGTAGTATGTTCATATATCTGTCTATAGTGTACATACACTTTCACATCATCCATATGTTTATAGTATGTTCATATATCTGTCTATAGTGTACATACACTTATACATTACACATCTGTATAGTATGTTCATATATCTGTCTATGGTGTACATACACTATCACATAATCCATATGTGTAGTATGTTCATATATCTGTCTATGGTGTACATACACTATCACATAATCCATATGTGTAGTATGTTCATATATCTGTCTATAGTGTACATACCCTTTCACATCATCCATATGTGTATAGTATGTTCATATATCTGTCTATAGTGTACATACACTTATACATCACACATCTGTATAGTATATTCATAGTACACCTATCTGTTTATCATGCTTAGTATTTTAAATCTGTCATTTATGTCCATAATTTCTATCTGTATAATTGATGTATACATTGCATATATATTCTGTACTCACTGCTCATTGCACCTCTGGTTAAATGCTATCTGCATTTCGTTGCCTTGTACCTTACATGTGCAGTGACATTAAAATATAATCTAATCTAATCTAAAAAATGCTTTCCTTTTGCGCATCTCCAAAATTGCACATCTAGGGACTCCAATAAACCCATCTCCAAAATGCCTGAACACCTAAACATCACATTTACTTAAAAATCACAAGTAGTACCTATAGATCTTTAAGTTTCATCCAAGCAATCGACACCATTGTTTCAAGCCCTGATTGTTTCATCCCAGTTGCGTTGTTTACAATCCCCGTTCGTCTGTGGATTGGGAGGCCACGAGATTTTGGAGGCGGAACGCGTTTAGTTCCACTCGGCGGAGTGCAGGAACCCAGGCGCACCAATAGCATCCCAATGTCAGTCAATAGTCTGCAATGTGACGCTTCCAAAAGGGGAGGGTGCATTCTCTAAAGCCTATCTCAGTTTGGAGCTTTCTCAAGCTGCAGGGAGCCGAATGGCGCACTGTTTTAAGAGTTAACGTTTAGACATCTCCGTGGCGTTCCAGTGGATTTTACCGATTTCCTTACACACTTTTGGGAGTCGGGGAACGGCTTTGGGACGGGAGGATCTTCCCGTGCTGGTCGGGTCAAAGCAGCCTGGATACAAACTTCGAGCTCCGTGCACAGAACGTCGGGATTGACCGGGATTAACAGGTGATTTTTCATGGCTTTGGTGTTATGTACGTGCGCGTGGGATTACACTAAAAAATCCTAATCTGTGTTGTGCCAAATTCAATAAAAGTTTTCTGACTTGCATGAAACTTCTGTGATGTTATGTGCTGTGCTGGGATTCCATGCATGGATAGATCTGACTCAATGTTTTTTTGTGGATATCACAACAGGTCCTTTGGCCCTTTGGTGCAGCTAAATTTGGGAATATTTAAAGATGTTGGACGGAATAAAACTTGAAGACCATCCGCTGCGGTCGGGACAAGCCACACTTGGAGTTATGCTGGGTAAGCAATGTCTGAAACATATCTCTCATTACCTAAAATGAGTTAATATTGTTTAATTAATAAATAGTGTTATTATAAAGAGGGAATCCTAATGGGTCACATTATTTGCTTAATTTTAAGACACAATATGCTCATGAGAATACACACAACCGATATACAATCACACACATTTTGGGAAATTCAATCGGAATCGTTTACATAATTTACATAATAATAATAATAATACTTAAAGTTTCTATTGCATATCTAAATATTACAATATAACCGGGAACCTTTCTTTAAATATTAAGGGTTGTAATACAATTCCTATGTAGTTTTAGGTGTCTTAAATATTTTGGGTTATAATGAATATTTATTTATAATATTTATCACATATCATAATGTAATTTCAGTACAAATTATAACGTAAAGACTTTATACTTTAAAACACATGACGCCTTTAATTAATAGTAATTCTTTTGAAACAATTGTTTGGGTTGGAATTTCCTACTCATTCGTAAATAATAATGATGCATTATTTGAAATAAAAAGGTAAAATCTGTTTTAATTTGTATTTTATTTTCTTACGTAATGTGTGCGTTAATTGAACAATCTGCATATTAATTGAAACGAATTATTAAACAATTTTAAAAAATATCTCTGAATTTTTCTCATGCATGCATGTTTAAAAAAATCATATGAAATTGTTAATGGATGTATTTGTTTACCAGGGACGGAGTGCCATCACCAGGCGGTGTGTGAGGGGTGCCAGCGGCCCATATCCGACCGCTTTCTGATGCGCGTCAACGAGTCTTCATGGCATGAGGAGTGTTTGCAATGCGCTGTGTGTCAACAACCTCTCACCACCAGCTGCTACTTCCGGGAGAGGAAACTTTACTGCAAACATGACTACCAACAGTAAGGCCATGGATTATTACTATAGCTGTAATATAAAGTAACATAGGTCGATGCTTAAATTTGACGGGGTTAGATTCACTGAAAGCTGCACAATTTGGGATATTGGTGTTCTGATTTTAAAAATGATTTGTCTGGTGCATTTAAATTGATGCTTTTATTTATTAATTTAGTTCACTGAAACTTTTTTTTCATCAGATTTATTTGTTGAGGACGTCTTAATTATATAATTGTGTCTTAGTAAAATATAAGACGAGGGTTCTTTATTTTATACCTATTGTGGGTTAAAATGTATGATTTATACGTGCACAAATATTTGGTCGAATGTGTTATAAAATGTATCTAATTTTTTTAATATAAAGTCTGCGCATAATTGATTAATTAACGGCTTAAAATTCGATTCTATTTTCAAATCCGTCGCATTCTTGCACATTTTAAATATTCGTACATATTTATTATCTGTATTTTTCATCAAATCCTATTAAAACCCATTTATTTATTTTTTTAATTGTAGAACACGAATTTGCACGTGTTGTGTCATAAGTATGCACACTGGGTGAGTGTTGTGTTATATTCCCCCTGTCCTTAATTTGGGGGGTCTAAGGTTGCACAACTTTTGCTGGGGTTTGGTGTCAAAGTCGTTGAAATATCGTTGCCTTTATCCTTGTGATAACTATAATGCAATGAAAGGGCCACATTTAGTGCTTTTCTCAAGACATAAGTGTGCAGAAAACTCATTTCATATCTCTTCTATTCATGCATCCTGGATGACAGCTAAGTCTCAGTTTAGAGTGTTAATTATGTGTTTCAAATATGTAAAATAATAAAATTAAAATGCATCCTGGGGATGAGTTATTTTATTTTCTGCTGATTTAACCTCTGCTGCTATTTGGTAATAAGTGCCACGTTCATGTAAGTCCTTTCGACACTTGTTCAATCTGAGATTTAATTTGTATAATTCTTTTTTTAGTCTACACATTTTTACATTACATAAGACCACCATTTGACAAAGTTCAGGGGTCCTCTCCCACGAACAGGTAGTTTGCAATATTTGTTTATTTATTCTGCAATGAAGGGATACTTAGTACATGTAATTGGCACCTTTTTGACTTTTATGACGTTCATTTAGGTTGTACTTGTCAATCTGTGAGAGCGCCTGTGGCTCCGACTTGAAGCCTTGAACCGTTTTTGGGGAACTCCGTCTAATGATCCTCGCATCAATTGATTCATGCCCTATAATCATCAGAAGCATAAATCACAACACTGGGCTGGCATTCATATTCACACCTCTCTGGCAGCTATTTACAGCAGCAGCTCACCGGCGGGAATTTATGGGATGTTTTTTGGCGTGGATATTTTAGCTGAGGAGGAACCTGAAATAACAGGATTGCGTTATTAGAGGATTAGTTGCGGAATTACGATCTGTGTATAATGTTCTTACAATGGCTCAGCAGACCTCTGCCTTAGTGCCAATTAAAAAGAGAGTGCGGAAATGGGATTGTGTTTTTTTTAAGGTTTTTAGTTTAGAATTCTTTGTTGTAAATTATTTTGCATTCAGTTGGAAGATTTCATAAAAAAATAAGGGATATTTGGAAAGGATTATATTTGCTTTCTTTCTTTCTTTCTTTCTTTCTTTCTTTCTTTCTTTCTTTCTTTCTTTCTTTCTTTCTTTCTTTCTTTCTTTCTTTCTTTCTTTCTTTCTTGCTTGATTTGTATTTTTATGTAATGTTTTTATTTTTTACTTAACAATATTTAAAACAGGTATTGAAATATTTAAATCACAAAACACACCTTAAAAAACTTATTTTTAAACATAAATTATAATTTTTCATATGGAAATATATAATGCATAATACATATATAGTATAATACGTGTGTGTGTCTGTCTGTCTGTCTGTCTGTCTGTGTCTGTCTGTCTGTCTGTCTGTCTGTCTGTGTGTGTGTGTGTGTGTGTGTGTGTGTGTGTGTGTGTGTGTGTGTGTGTGTGTGTGTGTGTGTGTGTGTGTGTGTGTGTGTGTGTGATTTTCAATATATTTGTATACAGTTTTATATTTACGGAATAATAACAGAATTCCAGCAAATAAGGATAAGTTAATAATTCATTACTTAAAAAAAATTATATTTAGGCTATAGGCAAGAAAATATTTCAGCTTGTAATGTAAATCATTCTCTCTATCTCACTGTCAAGCTCAGATTTCATCTTCAAATACAGGATAAGAAGAATCACTAATACATCTTTGTGTGTGCATGTGTTGTGCATATACAAACACACAGATCAGTAGATAAAACAAACTCAACATTTGCAATTTTACAGTGTTGTGATATTAGCAGACACTGTTTTATGTTGAATATTTTCCCTTTGTCCCAAAGTGTCAATGGGACCTGGCCCAAGTCTGTTGTTAGTCTTGGTCCAGGGATAATTTGCTCGGAGTAGGATGTTGTGGATGATCCCCTGGTGTGCTGATAGTTCTATTTTAGCTCTGTGGGGGCGTCCTCCTGCGATGTGTTGTTTTTTAATTAGCTCTGCTTTGCGAGTGGGATGCTGCGTTCCTGCTGACATGAGTGGATTTTGGTCCTGGCAGAGTGTTTGCTACATGACTGGAGCTGTACACCCTCCCAGCACACCCCGACATAGAGTTAAAGAGTTCTACCCACAATGCAAAGCATTCCGAAGTCCATTAAGTCAGTATTACACGTGATCCTGTATACTGTTGCAGAAGTTGTTTTAGTGTCATTTAGAACACATCAGTCATCCTTTATTTTTAGATGAAGGTTCGAGAAGATCTTGACGTTAACACTTTGAAGTCAAGAGAAGAAAGACGGGTGTAATGATCGTGCTGCTTCCAGGGAGTTTGTTTGGAGGCCGTCGTAGCACGTTTTGGGATGAGGCCGAGGCTGAGCCAGCCTGTTCCTCTGCAAGGAAGTATTAGGTTTTGTGTCAACATTAGCTCAGCCTCTCTTGGCAGTATTGAAATGATGCAATCATCTGTCATCTCACCGTCGCTGCCGCCCCACTGCCAGGCATTTAATGCTTTGACCTAACGGGATGTTATTCTGGTATAAAGAAGAGCTTTGGATGGTGGAATATGGCTTGTTGAAGAATACTTTCTTGAACGGCTGTTTTCACAGTTTCTATAGAATTCTTTGGTATGCTATGTCTATATAGCTAACGTCAAACTAGGGTGTTAAGGGACGTTTGGATTTCTTAAATAAGTACAGTATGTGCCAGAGCTAATATTTCATGAAATATTCTCTACGTTATAAATGTTGTGTTTTAACCCAAAAATATGTGTTTCATTTTGAATTGACCTTAAAATTGACTTCTAATTTACAATTAGAAACTTTTTAGACACTATTTTTGCTAGAACTTGCTGTTATATTACCATTTTTTGTGTGTGTTGATATTTATGTCCTCATTTTGATTTGAAGCAATTAATGCCTTCTTACATTGCAGTTCATCAATTAATTAATAATAATAAATTGTTTAAATACTTTGATTGTAAAATTAATCAAATAAATCATGTTGGGAACATATAGTTTACAATAAGCATAAAGTGCATCAAATATTGTAATTCAACATTTTACAAATGGTTTAATAAAGGATGTTTGTATTTCTTTAATTAATATAGTATTTGTCAGAGCTAACATTTCTTGAAATTATATACGTTCTAAATGTTGTGTTGTTACAACATTTATTTCATGTCAATGCATACCATCCACTATGGAAAACAAACAGCTTGTTTCTAAGTGGCTTCATGCTTGATATCATTCTCTAATGCTGCTGTAAAATATGTGAAGGCCCTGTCTCTATTTCTCAAGATCTCCAAGCATCGGCTTTGTTTATCATACACATGCTTGTCACAGGTATGTTAGAAAACCCTGGCACTGGCGTGGCAAGTGGTGCCACGGAGCAAACAGCTTGACCACAGCTCTAGTTCATACTCACCTGACACATTCTGCCCGCATATGAAGAAGGGTTTGGCTCGGAACAACCGTCTTGCTTTTGAAGTAAGCAAACAGAACTTTCTAAAAACTAAAAACACTAGAACGAACTAGAAGAGACACACAATGAGACAACTCTCTTTCAAAGTCCACAAATCATCAAAAATAGTCCCTGACTATTAAGTTGTCATATGAGAGTGTTTCAACGTTCTTGTCATAGACAAGAAGATTTAACCAGCAAAATAAGCCTCCCGCACGTCCTCGATGCAAGTTATGAGGATGATAATCAAATCACATCCCGGACTTTTCAAAGTCCGTCTTGCTCTGTCTCTTTCTTTTTCATATCCTAATGAGATTAGCCTTAGTACCAGCCTGCCTGAATGACAGGTCTGCTCTGCTATCCGAGGCTATCTTGCTAAGCTCTTCGCTGCTTTGTCTTCAATGGAGGCACTGACGGAAGCTGTGTGCCCTAATCCTCTTATTTGTGTCAGTGGGAGAAAAGAGGAAAGAATAAGGCCGAATGGGACAGTGCTTCGGAATGGCACCGCCGCCACTTCCTCCTCCTGAGCCCTCTCTCACAGCCAAGTGAGCATGAGAGAGATCTTACAAGGCTCAAGCTCACCGACAAGCACAGTCACACATACATAAACCCGTTTGCTCCCTCCATTTAACCCTTGTTTCCGTTTCTGCATGCGTTTTCTGAAAGTCTAAACCGCTTGATGGTGGAAAGTCTATAAATGGGAATTCATTTGAGCAGCGTGAGATTCCTGCTTGAGCTCGGAAATTCGACAGGTATTCATGTACCGTTTGATGTCGAAACGTATATGAAAATGCTTGTATTTAAATCACGGTTTAAGGGGTCACTCGGAAACATGGCTTGTAGATGCTCTGCGGTCTTGTGCACGTTTGGTTTTTCTTCACGTGGAATAAGCTTGGATTGCACCCTCCTGGAGCCCGTGCTAATCTGTCTTCAACTATAGCTCCCACAGTTCTTTATTTACTCATTCAACTAGTTGGAAGTCTGTTAGATGGCAGATCAGATGCTCTGAAACCAATCTGATTACCTCAGCCGGCCAATTACCTTCCTCCTCACAACCGCAGTTCCAAAGCTTCCCATAGTACACCAGATTATAAAATTTCATTTTAATTATGAGCGAAATTGAAGAGTGGTTGTCCAGACAACGTTTACGAGAGCGACGTCATTGGAAGTGATATCTGGAGGAACAGCAAAATCATAAATTTGGAGATCTTTGTAGTGTTTCTTTAGTTTAATACCAGACAAACACATCTGCTAGGAATATGATAACTTTTTGGTTGGCTAAGATGAATGAAATGTTATTGTGTGATTAAACATCACGCTATATTAAAGGAAGACCTCTCATTTATATGTTTGATAAAACATGTGATGGTTTTCTACCCAAATGTAATCACACCAATGAAACCAATAGACATGTGAAGTGATTTCTACCAGATGACCTCCATAAATAGTTTGAATAAGTCGGTTTTATTTAAAACAATATCAATATATATTTTTAGGTCTTTTAAACGATTATTTGTGATCAATGACGCCAAGAAAATTTTTATGTGATATATTTTTATGGTATAAACATTTTGTATTTATTAATACATTCACATAAATATGAAAAATATATTATATTTTTATAATTGAAATGATTGATGATTATGAATAAACACATAGATCTAATATAGTTAAAAAATCTTAAATTCAAAACATCTGTGTATTCATTCATATTCACCAACCATTTAAACTATAATGAATATGAAATTGACTTTTTAATCACAATAAACAATTGTCAGGCCTAATATTTTACAGTTAATCCAATTTTATTTTAAATATTATTAAATGTAGCTCTACCTCTTAGCTTTCTAGTGAAAAGTAAGTCAAATTTCTGTGTTAGTCAGTCTTTGTGTATCCGGGATAGAATCCTGAATCCCAAACTGAGAGGCCTTAATAAGTCTCATCCCCCTTCAGGATTAGGGGGAAACGGAGGTGGGAGGCAGGTTTAAGTAAACCGAAAAAACAACGTTCTGACCAGCAAGAAGCGTCCTGTTTCCCCACCCACGGTCTTGATCTTCTGTCGCTATGGGGATAACTGCTGATCGGCCCATCGCTGACTGGACCAAGGAAAACAAACTTGAGCGAGAAATGGTGGGGATCGTGTTTCCGTACCTCCATGGGAGCGCAAGCCCCCCACGAGCAGCTAAAATGATTTGTGCAGGAGGTCAGAAGGCCCATGGCAGCTTCAAAAGTGGAAAGGGAAAATATTTGGAGGATTTTGATGCTAGGAGAAGTCAATAGGGGGCACAATGATATAGAATGGAATGATACATGAGAGAGGAAGGGAAAAAAGGAGTGCCAGTCCTTTGCAGATAACTGGAGTGCAGATGTTAGAAAATTTGAATAATCTCCTGGCGTAAAGTTCTGAGGAATGAAACACACAACCACAACCATATAAACACAATTTGTTTTAATGTCTCTGTCATGTAAATAAATAGAAATGGAACGGATAAAAATAAAATCTTTTATGATGTTCTTCGGTTATTTCATCTTTGCTTTTATTTTCCAGGGAGAGATGTTTTGACTGTGGTGTCTTTGATACCATTTTTAGATCAGGTTCTTGTTAGATCTTGCTCTTTTACTCAAAGATGCCACCGTTGCAAGCAATAAAAAATCGACCCTCTCCTCTGCTCCCCAGCTTTCCGTGTCTCCTGGCTGAATGCTAATATTTCTCTGAAAAGAGCCACAATACATCTTCCTGGGAAATTCCAGCTCACGAGCGTTGCAAAATGATCTGGTACTCGGAAGAGAAGGCAGGATGAGGGAATGAAAAATTGAGGTTTTCCAAAAATCGAATAAGCAAAATGATTTATTCTATAGTTCCATCCTAATGAAGACTCATACGTCTTTGTGTACGCGTGACGAAAAATAACAGACTATAAAATTGAAATATTAGACTTTGTTTTCGTGTCAAACAGTGCATCTCCTTTGTTCAGTTTTACCTCTCGAATGCTTTTGTTTTGATAGTACACTTTTTACCGGCTCGATTGATACTCCTCTTTTTTTGGCAGGATCTTTAACCGCAAACACAAACAGACACAATTCTGGTTTCATTTTAAACTAACTAAGATGAAACCTACAACTGCCTATACAGCAGTAACAAATACACAAACTCATAGTTGGCCCCAAAACTGTCAAAATATCATCAAATCAACTCTCCAGTCTAACATTTCCGTTATGGCCTCAAACACGTTCTGCAACTCAGACCCATCCATCTCTCTTTCTGGCTTTTCCGCTTTTGTTTTTTCTTGGGAGCGAGCAAGCGCATTCCCCCCTCCTGAGATGGGCGTCTGTCTGTTGTCAGGCGTGAGGAGCGGCCCCTGCCCCTGCAGTTAGCAGGGGAAAAGCGATCCTGACCCCCGGCCCAGAACATGAAACCAGAGCCGGTGTGTGGCGTTTGGAGCTCAGCTGGAGAGGCGGCAGTGCCCCGACCTCAGCTCCACATCACACCGCGCGCCAGACTCCTCTGTGTCCCATGCTTCAGCTCTGTGTTGGTGGGACACGATGCCAAACCACCTAAAGGCAATGTCTGAACACACCACGTGCCCAAAACGTCTCCATCTGTGAGTTGAGCAGAATGTTGACAACCCAAACAATTTTCAGTCAGATTGTTCTCTTTTGCATTTGTGCAGAGGATTTTGCTATATTTAACATCTGGAATATGACGTTGTTGTAGTGAAATGTTGTATGTCATGGTCAAAGCATTTAAAAGACTGTTATACAGGTCAACTTTTAATGCTGAAATACGAAAACAATTGGAAAGGTAACAAATATTCTCAACCTCATATGAACATGTATCACATAGTGCAAATCCATTTGTGATTACATTTATTGTGTAATTAATTAATTCTTATTTCTTTTTTAATGAAGTAAATGTTTACATTTAAAGTAAATATTAGAAAGAGACAAACATGAAGCGATCCTAAAATATATTTCTAAAATAAACATCATAACCACACAACAGTGAGGCCTTGACTCAAAGACCTTTTGTACACAGCTGTCAATCAAAGTGCATCTTCATTCCACTGTATAAGTGAATTAATCCATTATTTCCTGCGACTGTGACTGTGTAAATACATTTCTCTTTGTATGCCAAATAAGTAAAGAAAACACACAGTATGTTTGCCTCTTTAATGTGGTTTTTATGCCATGAGTAGAATTGCTCTAGGTAGCCATAATATTTAACTATAATGTAATTGACTAACAATGCTTTGGACTATTATTGTAAGAGGTCATTCCTGAAAATGAAAAAGGGTCCTGGTATACCATGTGGATTACAGGCAGAATATAATCTCTGCTTGTTTCTTTTGTGAGACTTTATTCTAATAATTGTTGTCGTGTGCATTTCAAATGAAATTTACGTGTTTTGAAGATGATGATATTTATAACATTTTTATGTGGTCAAAAATAGCAGTGTCCGCATGGCGGGAGTGTGTTCATGTCTGTGTGAATGGCTCTCAAGGTTGTAAACTCTGTCAAGCAGCCAGACATCGGACAGTGTTGGCAGGCGCACCATCTCCAGGTTCACAATTCATAAGCAGACAGCGTGCGCCACTAAACCGCTTCATTCTTGTACTCCCTTGTTCTTCTGATCTCATATGATGATGATCAGGACCACAAAACGAAGAGATGTGATCACTTATCGACAAAGTTTAGTGTGAACTCTCTACCTCTTATCTGCAAGGAAAAAACCAACTGTCAATAGTTATGTATCATATTTTAGAAAGAGACAATGAATAATGTCAAAGGCAGTGATGGGAGAGAAGAAGAACGAATGATGATCTCTGAAGTGTTAAGTGCTTTAGTGTTATGCTATCAAATGGGGCATGAAGGCTTGGACAAGGTTTAAGGTTTCTCTCATGTATCTTTCTCATGGCTTTTTCCGGTCTCTGAGCAGCTGTCTGTTACTCACACAACGTGTGTATTTGCATACAGTTGCAACGTAGTGCTGCTGACACCTTTATGTTTCTCAGTACAAACGTTCATACTGACAACATGTGATGAACTGAAGTGAAGGCGTACTGTACATTGGTCGGGTTCAGAATGTAGAAATCAGTTATTTCATGCTCTTAATCCAAGCCATGGTCGAATATATACATGGGGAATATGTACATGACGTTTGTGTATGCACTTTTTTTCTGGTTGCATGTGGTACTACTGTGTGTTTGTACCCGTGTTTTAGTTTCGATGTCTCTGACAGGTTGAGAACGTTTGGGCACTAGTTTTCTGAAGGCCTGATGTTCAGCATGGAAGGACAGCTGCTGTATTCTCAACAATTTGGCCCGATCCACCGGTTACACGCTCGCAGGCATGCACATACACGCCGCACATCTGCATCCCACATGCTTAGATACACGCGTACATATGTTGTCGGATTTGGGACTATAATCAGATTAATTGGTCCATCTTTCCTTGGAATCCCAACATGCACTGTATGCTTAAAGCATTTTTTACAAGAGTCGTATCAATGTAACATTAACCAGAAGCCGTGCTCAGAGTGTGGGGTCAGAGGGAGACTCGAGGGCCCCTGACATGACATCGTAATGAAATAAAGACTGCAGAACGAGAGAGAACACAAGAACAAAAACCACTCCGCATCAACCATTAAGAAGAATGATTCTGTTTCTCGGTGCCGTACTCACAAATTATACCCCTAAAACCGTTTCTACATTTTTTGTTTTTAAAAACGTTAAGGTTTTCCTCTGATGTTATGTCTCCCTATTTGAGAAACATGAGTAAAAATCAGTCATGGCCCCACGAGGGAACCGAACATTAGTTGAAGTATGTTTTTAATCCTTATTAACATTCTCCAAAGTCATGCATGAAATATGTTTTGTGCCACACTACTCACCATGTGTTTTCTTTTTCTCCACGAGTATTTTTCAAGTGGAGATTCACTATGCACACTGCTGTGCATTATTTTATTATAGGGTTTAACTTCACCGCAGTCATGACATGAGAGACAAAGGAGAAAAAAAACGGCCTTGTTTTTTTTCCACTAGGGTTTTGTCTGCTGCCTCTCGGTGTCCTTTATTGCTCCCTTGTTCATCACTGTGATGTCATAGATGAAGTGCAGGTAAAATGCGCCTTTCTATTGTTCTGACAGCTTTCGCATTGCTCCGACGTATGTTTTCTTTATGACAACCGCAGGATCATCCACAGGCCTGCATCGGCATCTGTGAGGAACCATGAATCTCTATTTCTATTTGTCAGGTTTTCAAAATCTTCTCCAAACCACGCTGCACTCCAGGGAAAAGCCTATGATCGATCAAAGGTTCATAGGTCCTTATTTTAGCTTGAGAACTCCAAGTATCTCCCACCCATGTGTTTTTTTTTGTTCTGTGGGAGATATCTGAGGTTTGATGTATTTGTCTTTTTAAACAGCTGTGGAGGAACTCTTTTGCAAGCCATCTGATGAGCCTTCGTGGATGATTATTTTTTTTGTGTTTTACAATTTAAATGTTCAGTTTTGCCTACCGAGAGAATGACGAATGAGCAGCTGGAGAGAGAATCAAGAGGTTGTGGACCGTTGCTGTGAGTTCACGACTCTGTTTTAGTTTGTCAAGTTTGAAGATCTCTCAGTTTGCTTTGCTTTTTTGGAGATGGGAAAAAGGACGAGAGACGGGAGGGAGAGGGAGAAATACAGCAGGCGGTTCTTGAGAGTAGCATTAAAGCAGGGATCTGTGGCATTAAAAGAGATTTACACCCTGATGTTTTAAAGCGGTTTTCTTTAGCTCACCAGCTCCTCTTTTATTTAGATATTTCAAGGAAGCCATAAAAGTTAGCTGACAACTAGAGCAGAATCCCTGACGCAGCATAAGAGATCGGCCCTCAAGTCAGAAATTGAGACTTGACAACTCTCTGGGCCTTTGGGGTTTGGGTTTGCTGCGGCTGATGTAAGTCACAGCGAGATAAATATATCGCCTGTGTTATAAGATTTAATTTCAGACGTTTTTATACATGGCTAAGCATAATGGTGTTGCTCGTGTTCAGGACTATATAACCACTGATTGTATGAAGACAGAACCTGTGTAAACCAAGGTTCCTTTGTGCCGGAGGGCCTGTTTTTGACCCGACTGTAGTGATGTTGTCTGTTTTCTTTTGAAGCATGGGGTCTGCGTGGTCCAGAGCTCCTCTGCTCTGTGTCATATGTCATACTCCCCTCTGCGCTGACCAACAGGCTCTCCGTGCACCCTGATGTGCCCATAACATTTAATGGTGCTTTGGCAATCCCAAATGGAAACTCTTACTTTGCCTGTGCTATCAGTGTTCTGTCCTTTTATGCTGCATTTTTTGTGTATGTTTCCCTTGGTATTCATCAATTAGTTATTCGTCCCCTAGGTCTTTAATATTTGTGAAGATTAAAGGCATAGTAAACGCCCAAATAAAAATTCTGTCATCATTTACTCATCCTGTACATTTTATTCTTCTGCAGATTTTTTGAAAATTCTTGGTGAAAGAAGACAGTCGGTCCATTAAAAGTCTATTGGCTATACATTAGAAGTCAATCGGAGTTAACAGTTTCCTTTAACCAGCATTTTTCAAAATATCTTTTTTGTGTTTTGCCCAATAAAGAAAGCAGTGGTTGTTTAAATGGTATGAAACATCTTTCTTCCTCTGCAAAACAAAAATGCTGATCAAAAAATAACAGGAGAACCCATTCACCTCTATTATATACACACAAACCAGTACAAGTCAATGGGTACCGCCATTGAGGATGGGATGATGTCAGAAATGAATTCTGCAAAGCATGTCCGAAAAAATAAACCCATGCCTGGAAAGTCAACATAAGATTGTGGTTGCTCCACAAGGGATGTTTCAAAGCCTGAGCTTACCAGTGTCCATTCAGGTCAGAGTAAAAAAAATGTAGTCTTTTCTTGGTTTGTTTTATATAGATAGGCTAATTTTCTGGTGTTGCTGGGCTTGTGGAAACGCTCAAGATTTGGCATTTGATCTGTTCTGGAAACTTCCTCGCAGACGAATCAAACTCCAGGATGCCGTAAAAGTGTCCGTCGCATGTAGCCGCTTATGTGGATGGTTCAAAAGACCTGCAGGATCAAAGCATATCGGGAACAGAAAAAATAAACAGAGTGAGCATGTTTTTCCGTGCTTTTTATTTTGACCTTGTCAACACTGTTAATCATGTAAGCATCGGCTTTACGGCTCCTCCCACGGCGGATCTCATGCTGTGGAGAGCTGCCCATTATTTTAATTCGTTACCTTGATTGCCATGAAGAGAAATAAAGCAGAGAAAAGGAAAAACAGACGTCTTAAACGCAAGAACAATGACAGTTAAAAATGCAAACGAAAAATCAAAACAAGAAACTTCACACCACAGACGCGTATCCCATTTCTGGGCATTTTTTATTGCTCTGAAACAATTTGTTCTCAAAGTCTGAGTCTTCCAAGGACCCGTGACTGAAAGAAGATTATGCTTGACAGTTGCTTATTTCTTTCTTATTTTCACCATCCCGTTTGTTTATTCTATCAGGCTTGTTTTGCATGGAAACATTCATCAATCTACTGTACAAATAATATGATATGTGTCATGAATGTTTTCGTAATAAACGCTGATCTCTAAACTTAATTGACCTGATTGTTCTGCGTACGTGTGTTCTAACAGTTATCGTTACGAAAACACAGCTGTTTGTTTGCTGTACCACATCATATTAACTCTTACAGATGAAACTTTATAGCAAAACTAACATTATGGCATTCAAAACTGACACACTAAAGAATGTGGGATGGTTCTTTGATTTATATGAGCTTTAAGGCCACACAGACCTCAGAAATGTGTGGTAGGGAATCCGCAAGCATGTTTCACCCCATAATCAGAATTTATATGCCAGTGGGGTCGAAAGCGATTTGTTTTGGCTGTCTGTTGGAGTGTGAGCATACGTGTGTGACCGGCTCGGATGGAAGGGCGAGCGGCTTCGGAAACCCCTGGTTCCTGTCTATCACTTCATCTGTTACCCTCTCAGGGTTTTAATTGGGAGTTATTGCTCGTGAGATAAGTGTTGGGATAAGCGTGCTCTTTTGCAGTCTGATGCATGAGGTGTTTGGACGTTGCCAGGACTGTGCGGTTACAGAGCGAGGTAGGGTCTTCGAGTTGACCCTTTCTGCACTCCTTTTGACCCGTTAAGACGTCCCGTGATCTCTCGCACATGTATTAATTCCTTTATTTATGATGGGGTGCCGTTTTCACGAACTCGGTGATCCATCGCATTCTCTGATGCTTCTTTGACCGTTGTTCATCATTCGGGCCTTCAAGATCGCCCATCTACCTAAAATAGGTGTTTGTGAGGTAATGGGAGCGTTCCAGGCCAATTTAATGCTCCGCCTGGGGGGGGGGTATTAAGGAATGTGTCTGCTTTGAAGTCTCTTTCACTGTTAGTTTTCTCTCCATTACTTTATCGGTTACCTTTGGTGTCGTTTCCCAGGTTTCTCCCTGTGGATCCCTCCTTGCTCTATATTCTGTTTTCCCCTCGTTATTTATGGCCTTACCCATCCTTTACCTGTGAATAGATGGTGAGGATGAAAGATTGCTACTCTTCGGGCCTGCATGACTGTTGTTTCACATGGATTAATGGTACTAGCAGTGCTTTCCCTAAGCACAAAGAGACAAATTTGAGCATTAAATTAGACAACTCTTACATGCCAAAAGTGTTTGCTCATTGGACAATTGCCAACACGTTTTCAGAGCCTGTTGGAGTAAATCACCTTAGATTCGCTGATGAACACTAATCCTGTAAGCAAGCAAAAGTATGCAGAGATCTAGAATGTTCTCTTTTTGGGTCGAAGTAAATCTTGCTTTGTTAAGAAATATGTTTTGGCGTCTCGTGGGTACTAACAAACAGAGTTAATTTTAATACCCCTTGAAGTTAAGTGCATAAATTCAGTGTTGCACATAAATCACCAACAGAAAATATTGTGTCATCTCAAATTGACATATGCTTCTTAAATTGAGAATTTACTTAATAATGCCGTGACAACAAGAACAGTTGTAAATACGGAATTGACATTTGCTTGAAATGTAGATTGATTAATCTGTAACACGTGCATGGCCCTGAGTTAACTTCCTTTATGATATTTTTTATTACATTTTAAAAAAAAACATAAAATAAAATGTTTAATAAAACTTAAATTATTAAACTGCATTTTAATTTTGTATTTATAAATATATTCAAATACATGTATAACTTAATACATTTTTTTTTTATAAATATTCAAGTATTTTCTTTACATATTTATGTGTGTGTATGTGTCTTTAAAATCTCATCTAATCTATATAAAACTTAATATTTTTTATGTCTCTTATAAAACTTTTATTCTAAATGGGATTTTACGCAATTAATCGTTTTGACAGCCCTAAAATATTATTATTTTAAATATATGTATATATGATTCAATATTTTTTTAGATCTGTGAGGCACTGATTTAGTACACTTAGTTCTATAGAAGTGTAGTCTTCTATGGAACTTCTATGTTGTCATTGAAGTTTCATCACTGCTGAGAAGAGAACTTCTCAGAAAATAATGACCCTGCCTATGAGAACCCAGCTAAAGTCGTTTTTCTGCTATTTATAGTTTTCTACTTCAATTGAACAATATGAAGAACATTCTGTGAAAATACAATAATATGTAGGTTCTTAACTCACATATGAAACCTACTAAAGGTGTTTAGTTTACGTTGCCCTTGTGATCATTCAGAAATTCAGATGTTCAGGTCTTCAATCCCAATGCAAATCTTCGCCATACATCACATCACATCACTGCACATTAATCACCAGCTGTACGGTTGTGATCATTCTTCGGGACCTCAGGCTACATTTAACCACGTCTGTGTCTTAGGACCCCAGGGCTGTCTGTTTCAGTACCTGTACCTGAGCCTCCATTATTAGCTCTGGATCCGGGGAACGTGGCTGCTGTCTCCTCCTTCCCCCTGAGGGAGAGCCAGAGCTGGGCTGGGAGATGAAGTCGGGCAGGGGTGGCGGGGAAAGGAGTGCTGGCTGTGCTGTAATTACTCCATTGATATTCCTTTCACAATAACGCTGTCACTGCTCATTTGCATAAGCGCTTCTCCTCTCTCGCGGGAGCAGATGAGCACAGAAAGCCGAGGAGAAAGCTGGAGGAGTTCAGGTTTCGGTTCAGATTAACGGTTCGGCTTGTGCCGTCATCTGTCCTGATCTATCCCCCTGGATGTAGGAGGGACAGGGGGTTATCCCTCGAGTCGGACCGTCAGTGTCAGGGTGATGATTTGATTATAACACATGCAAGGTGATGATCTTTGAGGAGTCTGGTGCAATTCAATGTCTTTAAATTTCAATTGAGATTAATGGTTGTATTGAAATTCTAAACTATTAGTTTAGGTTTTCCTTGTTGCGGTGCATTATGAGATTGAAACCAAGATGGTTTCGGTAGCATGCTTGCCATCATAAACGTCTGCTTTGCCAAAATGGTTCTCGTTTTTTCTCCATCTGACTTGACTTGCGCAAAGGGCATGCTGGGTGGATTTCGTAGACGTGTGTGCCCTTGACAGGTCCTCCGTCTTGGTAGCGGGTGGTGTTCGAAGCCTTTATTTAATGTCACAGATCTTCGCCTCAGCGCTGGCGTGATGAGCATTGGTCATTGGCTGTTTCTCCTCTATTGCTTTTTCCGAGCAGGCTGAGGCCTCCGTTCTCTCCCCTCGGAGTCGGGCCCTCGGGCTCCACATCATTTATTGCTGTCAAGAGTCAGGGAGAGAAAAAAGATGGGGTGATGAGCAGTGTGTGTGAGAGAGACAGAGGCAAAAAAGTGCCTGGCGTGAAGGAGAGAGTAGCGATTCCGAGGGGGACGCGGAGAAGCGAAACACAGACGATTTAGTCAAATCTCAGCTGTTGAATATTTAATGGAGCCTGCAGTGTTTATTTAGTTAGCCTGTCGATTTTTAGCACACTGTCAATAGCAGGCTCACACGCCAGGCCCTGATGATCTTTAGTGTCTGCGTTCCCTGGGGTCCAGACGCTAAACACAATTATGGATTTTTTTCCCTCCTCCCACTCCTCTCGCTCCCCCACCACCGCAATGTGTTTGATATTTTTACTGATCTAATTTGCAATCTGGTAGTTTATTGTTTGGCATTTTAGTGTAGCTCAAGTGGCGAAGCAAATTCGATTTCTCCTCATAATTCTTTATAATGTCATTAATGCTGTTAGCGCACAGGCCCGGGTCTTAAATAAAAAAAAACGTTGGGAATCTGTCCGCGGATGCGCGCATTCTTCCCTTTATTGTCTCTCCTCCCACTTTCATTTCACTCATTCAGTTTTTAATTAAAAATCCTTGTCGTGGTTTTTTGTCAATGTGAAATATTGTGAAAGATGAAATTACAATTGTATTGGGTTTCAGAGAAACCAAAAGCTAGGCATGTGCTTGAATGTGTTGTTACACATAGCACAAAAGATGCAAAACACAAAATGAATTAATAAATGGCACCCCACCAAACCAGGCCAAAGTCGCAAAATAAAATTCTGATAAAACAAGCGTTAAAGTTTCATTTTACGGATTCATTTGACATATTTCAATCTTTGACCTGGTCTCACTCAGTCAATATTAAAGATAACCATGATACATACTTACATAATGTGTGGAGTGATGTGTGGAATGATTATATAAAAAGGTTAATCTCCAAAAGTACTCACAAGCAATACATCTGAATTCATTTTAAAGGAGAAAGCATTTAGCAAATCGCTAAGCAATCTCCTTATTAAAATGTGCAGCATTGTATCTGTTATTTCTTGTGGTTTTATTTTTAAACATACACACATCTCTGCAATCCAGACCTGTGTATACTACACCAGAATAGTTTAAGCGCCGGATGATAAGACGTGCCCGCAGTGGGCTAATAGCGGTGCTGTGCCGCGCACTAATGGTGATGGTGCGCAGCCTCTTGTGAGGGATCTATTTGCTGATGATGGATGAGCGGTAAGCCACCCAAGACCTGTGATTTTCCACACTCAAGAGTCTGTCAGCTTTTTAAGTGGACAAGCACAATTAGCACTGAAACCAGAGCTTGGGCTAATCTGATGGCATGCTTGACAACAGAGAGAGCCGAGAAAAAGAAACGTGCTCTTTGCAACCAACCAGAAAAGAGATTAGAGCGATCGCTCCTGTGTCTTACAACGAAGACATGTGCCCGCGACGGATGAATGTAAATCTGGATGGCATGGACGGAAAGATCTCACTTAAGCTAGGATCTAACTGGTTTGTGAATGTTTAAGGTTGTCCAGCAATTTTTTGAAAGCAAGCGGGCATGTTGGGTTCCCTGCTTTATTCGTCCGGCCTCATGCCAAGGTCTTTTCATTGCAACATATAACAAAACTTTTATGTATGTAATGATGATTGCTCATAATGATTACAAACTTTCTAAACACTTTCCCCCAAGACTAATTACTTCTTAACCCAAACCTTTTTTTTTTGCAGAGGGCCACCTCTTTTTGATATGATATTAACATATTAATTACTGCAGACCATGCTGGAGAAGTAACAAGTCTTTATTGAACTCTGTTGCACTGTTATGCAATAACACCCGAGGCGCAGCACCTCAAATCCCATATGCAAACCTCAGACCCATCCAATAAAAGACAAGAACACGCTGTACACACAGATGGACTTCCAAATCACTTTTTTAGACTATATGAAAACTGGCCTTTGTGCACAGGCATGAAAGATGGATGTGTGTACAAGATTCCCACAGTGTCAAAGCAGTGCAGACAAGGGACATACCGTTTGTGGGGTGATATCTCGGGCACGTCACAGCAGCTCAAGTGTGTTTCTCAAACAACCTGGCTACGCATCAAAGGACGGCAACACCCTAGCCTGTTAGATGTGCGTTTGCGTGTGTGTGTGAGTGTATGTGACTTAACCTGTTCACACCTGATACATACCTGCCATTGCTGGAGGGATTACCCGGCTGTAATTGAAGGCTTCTATGTTGATGGTTATTTTAACACCTTGAGGTAAAAGCCAACCTTTGGTCTCATTAAGAACGGAGCACGTAGTCTTTGAAAGCACCTGAGGAGGCTTTTCAGAAGCCTCTCGATGTGGCTTCATTGTGTTGCAATTACAGCGTAATAAATTAGGAGTTTAAGAAGGAACCGTAAGGAGAAACCGCAGAGCCATGGGGATGAGACGAAGGATGTCTCATGTGGAGGAAAGAACTCTTGCTTTTCTTATCTAATTTAGACGCTTGTATCGTCATGCCGCTGTCTCTTCTAATGGCAAATCATTCATACTGGATATCAGATGGATGTGACAGTGATTCATTGAGGTATGATTCACTTGGGGATATGGTTAGAATTGACTGAGAAGGGATAAGGTAACAGGATATTTTGAGAACAACAAACACCATTTTGGTTGAGAAGTTTTGTTCTAGGCAGAGCATATATAGATTTCAAGTGGCCCCAAAAATGGAAATTTTTGCCATTTATTCAACCTCTTGTCATTTTAAAACCATTTGACTTTCTTTCTTTTGTAGAATGCAAAAGAAGATATTTGAAAGTAAACCTTTCATTGTGTGCACTCAAAAAAACTTTAGAGTGTTATATTGTGAAAATTTGTAAGTTTTGAAATTAGTTAAGTATTAATTTTTTTGTTTTGTGTATGCAAGTAAGTCTAATTAACTTGAGTATTGCTACCACAATTCTCCAAAAATAAAAGGCATATATTAACAATAAAATGTGTTAAATTTATTTTTATTTTTACATACATAAAAACAAATTTATACACCTTAGACAAATTAATACGTTTAATATTTTCTATTGAATAAAATTTTATGTTTTTAAAAGATTTGAAAGAATTTAAAAGAATTTTTTTTATATTAACTAAGCCACATAAAAACATTTTACAGTGTGGACACTAAACGAATGTTATGACAGTCTTTAAAACATCTTTTTTTTGTTTTCTGTAGAAGTTGACAGTAAAATTGGTTTGAAGGGTGCAAATGAACAATTTGTATGGTAAGTTGTTGCCAAACCATGCTGTATGACCTGACCATTTGAAACAACAAAAAATTGTGTACTACACACATAAAAATACACATCCTTAATAAAAAGCCAATGTGCTTTAAAAATTATGGACCCGTGATGCACTTCATAATAAAGTTTAGAACAAAATCCCAAGTGAGGATTCCTCTCTCGTCCCATCTTTCATTCGCTGTTTTTGCTCTACTTTTCATTCCATTTTTTTTGCCCAGCGTCTCCTCCCCTTGCCAGACGTAAAAACAATATGTCCCCTCCTTATTCAATCCACCTCATCTTTGCACCTTCAGACTGTATAATGAGAGATGACAATTTGACCAAATCAAAAGAGCTGAACAATACTCTTGGCAGAGTGGACCCTCCTTTTGCCTGTTTACCCCAAAATGGAAGCAGATGTGGGCATGGTGTCTGTCACATGCCCCTTACCAGACTGCTGGAGTGTCTCAGTGGGGGCTCAGTCCCCTCCCGCTGTACCCACGTCCCCCGCTTCAGCTCGTATAAGCCAGTGGGCACCAAAGGGCCTCTGCCCGTGAGACTTGCCGGAGCCCGATGGTGCAGACGAGCCAAGTCGCCACAGTAAATGAGAAAAACTCTCGGGCTAGATTGAGTAATGACAGAGCCCAGAGCTGTGGTGGAGTCAGATGGTAGTCCAACCAGTGTTGGAAATGCTATGCTTTTTAAAACCTTCCCAGAGTAAAATTTTATTACTTATAGGTTGACTTTAGGTAGCTTAGGAGATTCAATGGTGTTGTAGACAAAACTCAGACAACTTCTCTTAAACGGTAATATAGACCATATGAAGATGATGGAAGTGGATAGAATTGTTATAATTTGGTCTTTTAAAAAAAACACATTGGATTGCAAACTTGAAGATTTTCTCCGGTGAAATATCTTGGTAGCAGATTTTGTAATCATTCTGTGTTTGATCTGGTGGCTAATGGGAGAAACAATTGAGATATAAAAGAGATCAGATTGGTTTTTGCCTCGGTTGTTTCCTCTTTTTTCCATAGTCTCTTTTTGGCGCATCACTCCCCCTCCTCATCCTCGCCGATCTGTTCAGCTCCATCCCTCCTTCTTTCCCCAAAGCGACTTTCTGCCCTAATTTGATCTCTGTGGCAGATCAGAAGAATGTGATTGAATTTGTGGGTGAGAGAGGCGGAAAAAAGAAAAGATATACATTCTGATTTATCTGCTCCGACTCAGGTGTAGCAGCAGATGTGCCACTAGACCTGGGATGAAGAGACTAGCTTTTATGGCATAAGGGTAAAGAAAGAAAATTAACTTAACAAATGATTCACATCCAGAGTTTAAGTGTGTCTGTGTATTAGACACATACTCACATACATACACATGTTTCTTGATATTTAGAAAATATTTATATTAATTTTATTTAAACCCATAGTCACAATTATATATTACATTTTATTAATTCGTATATTTTATTAAAATACATGCATGTATGTGAATGTGTTTATAAATATTATATTTAATATATATATATATATATATATAAATTATATACAGACAAAAATGAAATAAAACTAAATTATTCTAGACGCGATTAATCATGATTAATCATTTGAATGCACTATTAACTTGAGTTTATTTTTTATTATAATAAAATATAACATAAATATTATCAAATGGTGTTTGATATATTTTGTGCCACATCTGATTTATTACATTTATTTTTACATGTATGAATTAATAGATGAAAAAGTATATATAATAAAATAAAATGACATAGATATTTCAATATTTAAATTTCAAATCTTATAAGAAATTGTTAATTACTTTGCTTTATTAGAGTAAGGTCTTAGCCAAGTTGATATATTTAGACTATTTCACTCATTTGTGATTGTAAATAATTTTAAATGTGAATTAACTTGCAATTAACATATTCATTATTTTAATATTATAATTTTTCATGAATTATATTTTTTCTTCTTAGTCCTTTTTATATTTGACCCTTTTGGTTGCACATTTTGTGCCTTCAAATGTCAGGATGTGTATTTAAATATGTGAAAAAAAGATTATTTATATTGGTTTTTGTACCTGACTTGCACTCGATACTATATTGGCCAGAACACAGTGATGAAATATAGGGGAGGGGGTGGGTGAGAGTGGGCCAATAGAGCGCTATTGATTTGTTTAACAAATTAGCCATGATGATGGCAGGTGCGGTCGCCGGGGCAGGTTGCCGGGGTCAGCTCGTCATATGGTTGCTAACAGACATAATATTGCTCTGCGCTTTGATGTCTTCATACTCACACAAAAGGCTATAGGGACACCCCTGGGAAATAAGCTGTCTCTCTCTCTCTCTCTCTCTCTCTCTCTCTCTCTCTCTCTCTCTCTCTCTCTCTCTCTCTCTCGCTCTCTCTTTCTCTCTCTCTCACACACACACACACACACACACACACAAACACACGCACTTAAAATACCCATCACTGCCACACTTCAAATTAACTCCCCAGAAGGTTAAGCTCCCTTGATTCATAATTATTCAGTGTCCGTGGTTTACCATCCCTCTCCATTCTGTCTCCTCTCACTTCTCCTGAGTGGCACTTGCCTTTTGGTGGACGACCAAGGGAATTAAATTAGCTTTACTGACCTGAGAAAAGCATAGCCAGATGATGGGCGATGGGAATACGACTTGATCTCTGTCTGTTGAACTGTCAGTTTCCCTAATCTAGCTGTCTATCTGTCCGATGACAGCGTTATTGCCCACGGACCTCTCTGTGGACGCGTCGCTCCCTTTCCACATTCTAGTGATTATGTTACCAATAACCACCATGGGGGCGACGAGTGTCCATGCATCCGAAAACGTTACCCTTTTGCCGTTTCCCCAGTGTCCGTAGAGGACTGATAGTAGCCGAGTGAAGTTTAATCTAATGACATGTACGTCGAACAGGAATCATGAAGACATTTCTGAATGACAGCAAACAATTCCCTGCCAGACCTGATCGCATTGTGGCTGCAGTTTTTCTGTCGTTCCTGTTGGGTTGCTTGGCATGAGGTTACATTCGGTAAAGGGCAGCTATAGAGAAAACAACCTCAAAGTGGGAATGTTGAAGAGCGCGAACGCATAGTGGTTTTGTTTTAAGAGTGGGACTGACATGAAACCTTTATCTCTTCATGTGATATACTGAAGCCAGCTGGCTCAAAAGAAAGCAATAATTTTACTCCCATATAAAGAGGTTGGGTAGTTTTCAGATGCAGCAAACTTTAACTTTTTAAATATTCCATGCTGAATTATTTCATGTGTGGGTACTTATCCATTTTACATTTGATTTGTTATGTCACAATTATATTGTTTAGTTCATTTTTGTGTTTCCCAATTTGGAAGTTATATTAGTTCTCGTTATTATATAACTACATTTGCACAGCCTTTCAATTCTTTCTTTAAGTTCATGACTTTTATCTAAAATAGTACATAATACAGTACCTTATTGTTAACTACCTTTTAGCAAATATATTATATAACAAAAATATGCAGAAAGTCCTGCATTCTATTAAAAGATTCCTCCGACAGTTGATGAAGACTGAGCATCATCGGGAAAAAAATTGCCAATTTAAGCTAAGCAACCAAAGTTATTTTGATCATTGGACGAAATAAATTTGTAATTGTGATTTTTGTCAGTGATTGTGTAAATATCTGCCATTCTAGAAGATATGACAAAGGACTTGCTATAACATAAAGTCCCAGAGACGTTGCAAACATGGCTTCTGAGTGGCAATACCTCCGTTAACGTAAAAAACCCAAAAGTTATTTTTCTCAGTATACATTTTAATGAACGTTCCTCACAAGCCAGTCTCCTGACAGCCATGTTTGCGTTCAGTGCATAAACGCGAGGTTCAATGCTCCACCCGCCCCCTTAAAACAGTTACGAAGCCGTTCCTGCATGGCCTACCGAGGATTAATTACCAAACTTCACCCTCCCATTGGGGCCTATTAGGAGACAGAGCAAACATAAACACGCTTACACACACACGTCGACACGAATGCAACATTCGCCCGTTCACGGACACGAAGGGACATTTCACAAGCGTGCACTCTAATGATATGTCGTCAATTTAGTTAATGACCGGCAAAGAGATAAACTGAAGTGCATTTCAGGTAATTAGATTTACAAAGCTGCAGAGCTAACCTCAGGTAAAGACCAATGAACTGTATGTTTGCCTTCTGTGCTGTATCTGTGCACCGCAAGCGCTTGAATGTCATAGCTGTGTAATTGGTCAGGAAAACAGTCACAAAACAAGGTGAATAGTATTTAAAATTGAGAAAATTCACCTAAAGACTTCACCTAAAAATTTTAATTCTTTTATTGTCTACTCAACCTCAAGTATTTTCAAACTTGTAGAAGTTTAAATTTCCGGTTGATCACAAAGAAAGATCTTATGTATGTATACATATACTTAGCATCTACATAAACACACAACAATTTTATTTAAAAAAAAAACCCTGCCAAATGCTTCAAACAACAACCCTTTAATGTTTTAAAAATGTACTTGAACAGTAATAAAGTAACAAAAAAAATCATGTTTTATAAATATTATTTTCATGGAATTTAGTAAACCTATAGTGCCTCAAAATAAGTTGTGTGATTTAAAGATAAGATTACAGTACAGTAGCACATCATTTTTTCTCATGCTTGCATAAGAGTCAAGTTTGTTAGTATAAAACATTTGTTTATTCATGTGACTCATTTTTTTCATTTTGGGGTCACTGTAACCTAAAAAAGTTTAAAATATTAAATAAGTGCTGTATAACTTGAAACCGTCAAACTGTTGGTTATCAAACCATGAAGTCAAAAAGTTACAAGTCATCTCTCAAAATAGGAAGGTAAGTAAATGTTGGTAGATTTGTTATTTTTGGGTGAACACTTTTTGAGGGTTTGGTACAAATACAACAGGTCTCCAGAATTTAAAGCCATCTATCAATGTCAGGAAATAACCAATTGGTTGTTCTTTATATAGAACTTAATGGATTTTTAAACCCCTCGTTTAGTTTAAATAAATCTAACCTAAGCTGTTTCTAACAATGGTTGGGTCAATCTGGCCTTTTTACTGAATTTACTTTTTTTACACAACCATTGGTTGAAACAACTTTTTGGAGTTTGTACATTGCCCTAGTAAGATGATTTATAATTAAATAGTGCAAAACATTACGCCGATATTGCAAAACACACAGCCAAAATGCAAGAAATAAAAACAGGCTGTATTGAATACAGTGTCAAATGTGCGTCTTAGAAAAAATGATCTAGAAACTCACTTTTACCACATAGCATGAGAATCACCACCGAAAAGTCCCTGCCATTATGTGTGCCTAATGAAATAAACAGTGCAGTCAAGCAAAAGAGAGAATTTTTGCCCAAGGGTTCAGATACTGCCAATCATCGGGAAGGAAAAGATTTCCATACCCTTGCGTCTGGCCAGTTCAGTCGTTCTGAGCACTCCATTGCCAGAGCGTGCTTTCGAGGGCTTGTGTCGGTTTTGTGGAGCGTGTTGCGACTACAATCGGGGTCAGATTTTTTACCTTCTTAATTAGATGAGGGACGGGCTAATTAAATCAAATTCATTATCCGCAGGTCTGGAAATCAAGCGGCACTATTGGAAATAAGGTTAAGCTAGCCTTCATCCATCATGTTCCTAACTAACCAATTTACGGGCCTGACTTTTGCATGCCGCGTTATTAGCTTGTCATAAACAGTTAGGTTTAAGATCCGTGAGCGCGGCGCTGATAGCGTTGGCGTTTATCGCATTAGTTTCTAGCACTGTGTCAGCCTCTTTCGACCCAAGATAAAGCACACGGCCCGTAATCGCGTTACGCGCACACACCGTAGACTTACAGTACAAACGACCGCCACTTAAAGCAAGACTGTAATCCACCGTAATTAAGACGTACTGCTGGAGCTTTTTGCGCATGAATGCTCTCCAATGTTTAAAAAAAAAAACTTTTGCATGTTTAATGTATTTTTTTAAGTGTATATCTCAAAACCTGGTGGTTAACTGGCAAGCAAAACAAGTTGAAGCGATATTCATGTCTTGACTATCAAAAAATATTTGATTAACCTTTTCATGAGCTGAATGATTTATATTCCTCTCACACGTTAACCACTGTCTATATGTAACATTTATTTTACTCACCCCAGAATAAGGTGTACAGCCAAGACAAACACAAAAACAGAGGATACTCTGTGAGTGTTTATGTTCTTATTAATCATAGTTTGCATTAAGTTGTGGCGGTTTAGTTATTTAAATGAGCGTCTCAAAACAAGCGGTCGGTTACAGGGTTTCACACATGGGGCTCGTCCCACACTTGTAAGAGAGAATTTGCCGTCCATGTATATTATATCACTACGGTCAGGCCCTGGGAGATATGGGAGGGGGGTTCACGGGCGAGAATGAGCGTGTGAGGGATCGTCTCATCGCTCAGAGTTTACTCACACTAAATTGAGTTGAAATAATAGGCTTATTCAAGCGGCCCTCACACAATGACACAGAGGCAGGTCATATCAAAGGCTGGCCCGAGGGCCGAGGGACCCATCACAGGGGGAGGGCTTTCAGGGGACGGGAGACGGCACTGTCACGGAGCAGGAGACCCCACTGACAGGCACCTGGAGAAAGGGGAGAGGGGTCGGGGGTTTGGACACGGCCCTGAGGCGCTGTCATTCGACGAGGAGGTTGATGACAGCCCTCGGGTCATCTGCTACGGCGGGGTCGGGGACTCGCTCCGAAGACCAGCCCGAGGTTGGTGGGACGTGTCGCTGGTACCAGTCGCACAGCGTGTCGTTTTGATTTCCCTGGAGTGGGAAATTGATAGTGTGATGGTCCCCGCTTTGAATTTTATCATTCCTCCTGTGTGTGACAGCCATTCCGGCTGTATTTTAAACCATTAGTCAATTTTTGGCATATAGTGCCGCCTATGCATTACAGAAGCAGCTGCTTTTCTACAAGCCGCGCGCTCAGACAATAGGCCTCGCGTTACGGACAATACTGTGTGTAAAATCGCCTCATGAATACGCACACACGCTCCTAAAGTCAAAGGGTGTCCAATTGGCTCATGAATACGAGCACACTCCCTCTGCCAAAGATGAGGGAGAGCGGGCGTTTGTTGAAGGGAGAGCGTAGTCTGCATGCAACAATATAAAGAGACAGCATATCTGATCAATATGAGTGTTCGCACCGCATGGGGAGGTGACAGGACGCCTCCTCCCGTGGGCTTACACGAGCAGTGAGCTACAGACAGCTGGTGGGTTACTCAGCTGTGTAACCATGGATCAACATGTGTCCATCTTGCGTTTTCATAGAACTTGTTTAGAATGCTAATTCATTCAGACCAAAAGAAAATTTCTTGTATTTGGGAGAAACTAATGTGAGAGTTGTGAGAAAAGGACTAGCTTCGATTGTTTGCCAATTCCGCTTTGAAATTCTCTATTGAATGCAATGGTGTTCACACAAAAGCTTGCCTTAGGTGTCCAAAGGTGTGTATCCGCAATAAATCTGTGTTATATAAAGGCTACAATAGAAATTCTCACATTCAATTTATAGCGCATGTTGGATGGAGAGTTTCCTGTCGCTCTCGCTGCCAGATCACTGGAGGCGGAATGCATAGCTGGGGTGAGAAGAGTAGAAGTGATTCATAGTAACGTTAGATGGTAAAATCCCCATTGCGATGACAGAGATAAAACATCCCTCCAGATCAGATACACTGGACATGTTTAAGCAAGCAAAATCTTACACAATTAATTTATTGTTCTTTCAGGCTTGTTGTTTTTTCGGCTTCAGTGTTTATGGTGAAATGTCTAGACATTACAATGTGGTGGATTGTGCTACATCTCTACGATGATAAGAAAGGCACTTTTTGGGGTCAATGATGTCATATTTAATCAAAGTCAGGTGTGATGTATTTTAATAAAATGTAAAATAAATAAATGTTATTTATTAAGTTTATTAATAGAAAAAGACAGTGAAGATATTTCAAGGTTAACAATATAATGATGATATATTTTTCTGTTTAAAATTGTGATATTATGGGGGGTATATTAACACTTAAGAAAAATCAATTCAAATATTTAAGTAATTATTTTTTTATAATTTTGGATCACATTTTTTATTAAATACAGGTCTAAAAAATACAAATATAGAAAATTATTTATAACATTTTTATTGAGCTTTTATTTTTTACTTTATTGTATACAATATTGTGTACAACTCAACTGCAGTTTAATTGATATTATCTTGAATGAATAGGATAAAACACTATCTTTTTCTCTTTTATTATGCTTTTTATTAACATGCAACATTTTAGAATATTATTTAAGAACATTCACGGAACGCTGTAAACAGTACCATAGTTGAAAGAGCAGCATGTTTTAGCGGGTTTGGTTCCAGGGAAATTCTTTTGAATCGAAGACAAGACTCTTCTCCAGTTGCATTTGTTACTGTAATTCAGTCAACTGCGGCCAACTCCATCTGTGTACGCGAAACCTTGAGCGAGTGTATGTGTATGTCTGTGTGTTTAGAGTGGCTTTGTGGGCTGAAATGGAGAGCCTTTTGGTAAGTGGCTGATTGGAGGGGAAGTCTGTCGGTTTGGCACGTGCCCTGTCTCATGGGACATGTGATAGTCCGGTGCCCACGCACCAGCGCCAGTCTGAACCAGCAGGGGCTTTCGTTTCACCCCGCTTGTGCCAGCCATGTGGAATTTCTTCAGAGATCTGAACGTCTGGCTCCATACAAACTAAAGTCTTGCGTGGCGATCTCTAGTATTGTTCTGTTTAGTTTTGTGCTATGCTCAAGAAATAAATAATAATGTTATATAAACAGTTATTATTTACTTTGATTTGAAGATCACTGCCTACCTTGCATAAGCAGAATGTCATACCATTACAACAACATTTGTTTTTTAAGAGAAACAGAGCCTGCCACTAAGAGCTTCCATTGGCTCTCGGGCTGCTGTAGATCTTTTACCGGCGTTCTCCCTCACATACCAGAGAAGCTCAGAGCATCTCCACATCTGACCCTGTCCTCTGCAGCTATAGGACGGCCTTTCAAAGCCAGCCAGCTCCCTGTCACGCCTGGAGCTCCACCAACTGGCCCAGAGAGAGCCCAGAAGGGATCCACGACTCCTTTCAGAACATTATCCTGGCTAGTCGAGACAATTGCTGGATGCCTTCTTTCACTCACACCTGCTGTTTTACAAAAATAGTGGATTCAGACTGTAAAGCATCTACCTCATGGGTACTGGAGTTCTGTAAGGTGCCTAAAATAAAGCCTTACACTGAAACTACTTAGCTGCAAAAAAAAGAAGGCAAATTCTACGTTTGAATATTTTATGAAGCCACCTTTAAATGCATTTTGTATGAAATTCGTATTCTCCAAGTTAAAAGAATGCTCAAGAAAAGCCTGCAGAAAATATCTTCTTTTCTCATTGGTGGTCTGAGGTGGTCTCATGTGTGCTCTTGTGTGTCTTTTCCCCGCATTCCAGCATCGCTCCTCTCTCCGCTGCGTTCCTACTTTTGCCACCGTTGCCATGGTGACATCTACACATTTCATGCCAGCTCCTCACACAGCAGACATATTTGTTTGGCTAGTGTAACTCGGCCCCACAATGACAGACGCTTTTGAGCATAACACCTCCTAATCTGGAATTGAGCTTTTTGAAGGGGCCTGCTGAGCACAAATTCAAATATAGTTTCTCTATGCTAATCTGGGTGGTAATCCCCCAGCCTTTGGGTCCCGGAACATCCTGTCAACAAAAAAACCGTTGTTTGTTTTTCATTTTCTCCTGCTCTTCCCCCTCACAGACTGAAACATTCTTTACATGAGCCGAGGAAGCGTGACACGGTCAAACCGATAACCAGTTATAGAGTTTCGCTTTTTTCTCCACAGCCGAATTTCCATCAAGCTTGTGTTACTATAGTGAAACGCAGTAATGCTCTGCTGGAGACCACAACTCATGAACTTTGCCCTCGGGTTTGCTGTAGCAGCTGGTGCAAGCATGTACTTGTAGCCAATCAGCTGCCCAGACATCGCTTTGGTTAATATGTGCCCGCTATGGCTAACATATCCATCATGGATCTCTCCCCTCTCTGCTCTTACTCTCACACCGAGTTTTTCTTCCTCATTCATCACCGGCGGTTTTAATGCTAGTGAGCCTGCCAGTGATGCCATGGCAACAAGGCTCTCTATGAAACAATCTCTAACCAGGTTCTTATGCACAGGTTAAGTTCCCAGCCTGCTCTGTCAGGAAATAATTCACCTTAATTCTAACAAAGAGACGTCCCTGTGGTTAAAGGATGAACACCTTTGCAAACATGTAAACAGCAGGAGGAGGATTTTTTCCTACAATTTCATAAATATAAAACTAGTTTTAAGTGTGCAAACTATTATAGTTTACTATTATAAGCTTGAACATTGATGCGCTGAGTGATGCATGACATTGAGTTTTGTACACTGTTGAGATAAAGTATTCTCAAGTAGACAAATCATTTTGGAAATTATTTTAATGTTTTTGGCTGGATAAGGTACATGAAAATTATTTGATAAAATGATAGTTAAAACTCGAAAATTTACTAACACATCCTATGGGACCTTCTTATGCATAACACATATTTTGAAGAAAGTTTGTAAACCATTTACTTTGGCTTTATGGACGCAAAAAAAATGCAGGAGCATGAGTGCCAGTTCCCAACATTATTCAAAATATCTTAAAAACCAATAAAAAGTATAAAATAGTTGATGAATTTCCTAAAAAACTGTTAGTTTGTATAAACAAAGACAACATGTTATTATAAAGCTACTGTTTAAAATGAAAACATTTGAAAATGAAAAATGACCCAAAAAATGCTTTGGAGGATACAAATTTTAAGAAATCCATAATAACATTTTATTCATTTCTGTTTTATGGACACAAAACCAATGCAAGTGAATAAGTGCCGGTTCCCAACATTATTCAAAATATCTTTTGTGTTCTATGCAAGAAAGTAAGTCATATAGGTTAGACACGAGGGTGTGTAAATAATGATAAAATTTACATTTTTGGGTTAACTATCATCTTTAACCAAATCGTCTGTAAATCCTCCTGGTTTCTCCGCTGCTCTCATATCTCCCACTGTCCTGTGAACTGCCATGGTCCTCTTCAGCAGCTTTTCATGGGGTCAAGAGAGCAGCTGTTGACTTTATAACTCTGCTGAGCCTGCCGTTTCACAGCTAGCTACCGACTTTAAACAGGTCTATTAAATGTGCATTCGCCACATCTTATCCAGACAGTGACAAGACAGCCAAGGAAGGGGGTACGTAAGTTTGGAATGTTCTTGTCAAATGTGCTGAGATATATCTGACTAAAGAGAAGCAAGCTTATAGTGGTGAGGAATAAAGAAAAGGGGGTAAATTGACTTTTTTACGGCCACATTTTCTTTTTTACTTTTATTCCTTGCTTCTTCGTAACATTTTCATGTTAAGTTTTAAAATTATTCATACCATTGCAGAAACATTAACATTACATAATGCGGGCTGAGTGTCAGTCTTAAAGATGAAGCTGAAGGAAGGCTCTGTAATGCCCATCAACTACATTCAAACAATCGAATCTGGGACAAATTTTTATTACATTTAAGTTGTTGAATTAATGAGCAACATTAATAAATACACTCAAATCCTTCTTTAAAGTAAAAGTTGACTTAGAGGGTGCAAAGAATTTTTCCCATTTGAAACATGAGAAGGAATCTCTATAGTACACAGTTGGGTCCGGGTTCATCTCCACGTCGACTAAGCCCTTGTCACCACGCATTCTCTTGATTTTAGCTTAAACTCAGTTGCTGTCGCGTAAACAGACCCCCCACCACAGCGTGCTAGCATCCAAATAATCACAGGGTCATTCCTGCTAATTAAAACCAAGGTAAACACTCCCTTTTCACTTTTGAGGAGTGAGGGGAGGGTGGGAGGAACCCAAGAGAAGAAGACACGCATACGCAAGCGTCTTTCCAGACTCTACCCTACTGTGTCCTTTTAGTAATCCGCTATCTATTCATCCCGGGTAAACTCCACAAGATGGACAAGGCATGGTTCTTGATGGAGTAGTACGTTGAAGGGGGATGTGTTAGCAGACAGGCTTCTCTAGCCTCTGTGTGGAGCTAAGGAATTTTTCATTAGTGAACAGCTGGGTCACAAGTGCTTCCAAAGCCATCTTAATATTGTGTAGGCCCACAGATTAGGGCGCCCTGAAAAGGAGCCAACGCGTGACGTTCTCCGCCGAATCCCGCCTTTGCATATTTGCAAAGCCCTCGCTTCAGAACACCTTATATTACTGTTTGTTTTATTTCTCAGAAGAAGGCCCTTCGGGGTCAATAGTAATTATGAAGCCCTCTACTCCAAATGTTGCTTTTTAACCACTTCAGAGCTGGAGAATTCCATCCTTTGTTTTCCTTCTCGAGGATATCTCGGGAACGGATGGGAACGATACACTAGCTCAGTATTTTATTGGGTTGTACAAAACAAGTGAAGTGGGAAAAAGTATTCGAACTCGTAAAGTATATATGAATGTGTTTGCAATAAATAATAAAATATCAGATGTATGTGAGAACACATACATATTTATATTAAGATAATAACATAATAAAATGTATAGTGGCTGTCCTTCCAAAACCATATCTTCATATATTGTGATTTCTAATTTCAGACAAAAATCATTCATATGATTGACCGGTTGTCATTGGGTTTTATTCAAATCTGACCAATAAAAAATTAAATAAAGTGGTTGTCAACTTTGAATTTACAAAAAATCTGTACGTTTGTGAAAACAACAACATGTTATTATAAAGCTACCTTTCATAGCGAAAATCAAAAAAATGCTTAGACGGATTATATTTTAAGAAATCTATAATACAATTATTTTGACAGGTATGTAATCAAACTGGATAGTTAGAATTCACACCAGCTGTATAAAATTTAATAATAAAATTTAAACATTTTTTATAAAACACTGTCCAAAATTGTTATAGTACAGTGTAATCTTACAAAATTTTCTAATAATTTTTTTAAGTGAAATTACAAAAAAAGTATTTATAATAAAGGTCCCTTTGAAAGCAATAATAAGTGAAATAAGGAGGATTCAAAATGTCAATTGCTTTATAATAAAAGACATGTATGACATCAAAAGAGATATATAGAAATGACAGGCGTTGTTTAAAAATAATTGATAAAAATTACAAAAAGTTTCCTAAAAATCTTGTGCAAAATTTTAACAAAACCATCTTATTATACCCAATTTTCACACAACTTTTTGAAAGTTAAAGTAAAAGCAAAAAAATTTTTAAGCAAAAATTTCACAAAAATTGCTTGGTTGTATCTAAAAATGATAAGAAATTGGTAATAAAATAATTTTATCATATAATTTATGCAATTTAGTTCCTTTAAAACATTGTAATATTAACATTTCAAATAAAAATATACCAACAATTCAAATAGTTTTGCAATGACTAACAAAATTTTTTGCCTATAGTTAAATTAAATTTATGTGACATATTGTTTTAAATCTGAAAAGATTACTGCGCAGTGGTACATATCCAAAAACACATCATAAAACCACAATAAATACATACTTTTTTTCATAATTTAGTCAATGCATTTTCCGATGTCAGTTTTGAATAGTTCCTCATCCGTCTACCATTTGATTGTCATAATTATATGTTGGTGTACCATTGTCCCTGTTCTGTCATGTCATCCACCAGGACCTGACGTTAACACTGAGGATTTGGTCCGACCGGCGTTTCTTTCATTAGGGCTATCTATAGGAAGTTATGGCTCATAGCATACGTTATGCCATCTGAGAGTTATTAGTCCCCACCGTAAGCAGATTGTCCTGCGCAGCAAGAAGGGCCTGTTAGACCTCATTTAAAGTGGCTTGGAAGGCTAAACCACTGAGTTATTAGTATTATTATAAAGGTATGGAAAACTTTACAGGGAGTCCTTTGTCCGTTCGCTTTACACGATCTCTTTTCTCTATCATTTATCATCTGCTCACTCGATTTTCCCTTCTTGGGTTCAGTGAACTTTTTTTGGTGCGCTTTTTTAAAATGTAGTTGAATCAAGAGTCCTCCCGCCTGCCCCCTCTCTTTTGGATCCTCTCTCATTTGCAGTGCATGTGTTGTAAAGATGTCAGGTCTCCAACAGGGCTAGAGAGGAGATGAGCATTACTGCAGGCTAGAGTTTCAGAGCAGAACGTTGTGATGAGAAGCAGAGCGGTCTGCAGAGATCTGCCCGTAACTCACGCCCTTCTGCCTGCTTTACAAGGGAACACACTGCAGCACCATGACAAAGGGTTTGGGAGATGCTGTAAGGAGAACGTTTAATGATGTTTACATCATGAATCTTTTCTTATATGGACGCTGTCTGATCTTCTGAAATCAAGACTGATCAAGACAAGTTTTAGATGGGTTTTCAACATTTGTTCGCGTATGATTTTTGGAGGATCCCAAACTCTGATGTGTTTTAAATATCACGTGACTCAGCGTTTTATTTACTGTATAAATCTGACTTCGATGAGTCAGAGTTTTGTTTCGGCTCCAAGCGCCCACTCCTCTTTCTTTTGTTTTGTGAGAAGCAGCACTGTCCTTTTGTACATAGGAACTGTGGTTGTGCGTTGAGCATTCTCATCTGAGAACTACAGCTGTCCAAACACACACTGTGTACCTGTCTGTCTGATGCTTGGGCTTAGTTGTGTACTCAACCTCCTCTGCCCACCATCCTGCTGTCCTTTTCATATCACTACAGCCGTCTCTCTACACTCGTCCTTCTCTCTGCTTCGCTGAATGGTTTGGTTTTTTTTCGTTCATTATCATGTGAATGTGAAATTTGGTTTCTTTGATTGCTCAATATAGTTTATTCACATGCACATTCTGTAACTGTAAGGAAGCTAGCAGGAATGAACTAAAACTGAAATAATACTACAATTATATTAATAAATTAAATCAAATTGTTTGGATCATTTTTTTATAGAGGACATTACCGGGTAAACTGCATTTATATTTTTCCTTATTTTACAAAATAATAAAGTCATTAAAATCATTAAATAAAACAAAGAGAACTCTGGGGAAAATGGGAAATAGAGTAAAATATGTTATATTTGATCATCTTCAGTGTAGTCACCTTTAGACTAGAATTTGCAGGAATGTTTTATAGTCATTTTATCAAGCAGCTTCTTATGGTCTGATGTTTTAAGAATTTAAAAGGAGTCCCTGACTATTCTGCATTCCTATTGGCTGTTTGTCTTTAATATTCAGGCAAGGTCATATATTTCAAAAACATTATTTGTTTTTGTCTCCTAAATTAAACCATAAATGTAGACATACACCTTCAGATCAAAAGTTTTTTTTTAAATAATGAGAAACATTTTACTCATGTGTCACTAAACATTAAATTGTTAGTGTACTGTTTTTTAAAATAACATTCTAAATATAATATATGAACATGTCTTAGGGATCTAAAGTACACAATAAAACTAAAGCATTTCTTATTATATAGTTTTGTTATAATAGATATGACCTATATATTATAGTCACTTACTGACATGAGATACAGCAATTTTAAAACTATATTTTATTAAGGTCAGCTCATATTTGAGCTATTTAAAGTAAATTTAGTTTGAGTCATTTTGATTCATTAATACGATAATTTAATACTCTAAATCAGATGACATTTTTTTTGCAATTTTTTGCATTGTTTCTTCTGGGAAATATTAAAAATGCACATTAACACAATCATTTTTAGTACAAAAAGTTACAATACGTAAACAATTAATCATAAAATAACTAAATTAATATGTAAATATACATAATTATAAAATATTAAAACATGTTTTGTCTTTTTTGTTTTTTGCATAATAATATTGTTATCCAATTTCCTAACATTCAGTCACAATTTTTGATGCTGTAAAGTAACAGAACCATTTATGAAACACATTTTTGATAATCATTATTTTTTTCTCTCTTGTTGACCATAGTCAAGTGTTAAGTCTCCTGTGTTTTTAAGTGTAGAGACATGTTTAGACCCTGGCATACTCCCTTTAACATTTCTTCCCCAGAGACTGACCTATGATGTGGTGTCGCTTCCAGTTCAATGGTCCAGAAAGCATAACACCACTCATGAACGTTTTGATGATCCCTAATAATTTATCCACCCAACCAGGTAGAAAGCTTGTCACATGATTGAATTCCTTATCATTTAGCTTCGTCAGATCAATAGAGCCGATCCATCCGCGCGTAGAATATTTTCATGTCAGACGTACGCCTGGAACATGTGTTTCTGTGAACAGAAAAGAAAATGTAACATGTCATTTAACCGCTATCCAAAGGAGTAGGACAGACCCTTAGGCAGCAATTCAATTTCGGTCTACAAACATCACATAGCTTTTGGATGTGAAGCAAAAACACAGATTAGACATGAAGAATGTTGTATAATGAGTCGACCAGTCATGTACAGAGAATGTGGATGGGAAGAAACCTGCTTTGGGGATGGATTTGCAAACTTTATCAACAGCCAGATTCAGTCTTAAATATTGTGAAATTTTTTTTGTGCGAGGTCGACATTTCCGGTCAAGGTAATAAATCGACTTTTACACTCCATGCCAAAATTCTCAGTTACAGTAGACCGTGGTGTCCAAAACCGGTCTAGGTGAATCCAACATGAGGTTACAAGATCACAAAAAGTTCTGCACCGACATAATGAATGATTGTTTCTTATGGGCCGTTTGTTAGCCACAACCCATCCCATCAACACCCCGCGAGCTCCAAAAACAGTTTAACTTATTTTACAGATATTTTACACGTACATCGGGACAGAGCGAGAGACAAAACACGTCTTCAGAGATCTTCGCTCTGTGTTCCTCAAGAGAAAGGGTGAGCCCAAAGATTGTATGATGGAGGAAAACACCTCTGGGCCAGTAATGAAGGTGCACATTCTCCTCTAATGTATTTTACTTTTACCTGCTGGGAGTTTAATTAAAAAACAAAGAGGCTCAATTTAAAGCCCATTACTATGCTAATTTAGTATGGAGAGGAAGGTGATTAAGCAGCTCTTAGCGTTGACTTGAGTTTGCCCAAGGGAGCAAAAAGAAGACACTCTTTATTTGCCTTCATTAGCTTTCGCTGTAATCTCTCCACACCAAAGAGAAACGCTGATACCAGGCAGTAAAAGAGGCCCATTTCCTCATGGATTATTAAAGAGAAGTTTTACTTTAATGGTTATAGTATTTGTCTAATGAAACAGCATTTTTTAGTCTGTGTTTAAAGTTTTAGGATTTGAATTATGATCAATTACACTTAATATCGCCTCGCAGAATGGAGCAGTGACTGTTAAAGAATATTAAAGAGGAATGATTTTATGGCAGGCTAGACTATAGAAAGTTTTTTTATATTTATAGGAGAGTTGTGCTTCACTTATACATAGCTGCTGGTTTTTAGTACCAAGTGATATGAGGTGTGATTTTTACACAACAAACTTTTAAGTGTCTCCTTTCAAATGACACCACAGTTATGCCTGCAGTCAAAAATGTGTTTTGAAGTGTTTTGAGGCCATTGTAATTTAGGTGTCTGATTTCTTTCAGTTGAGGTTGGGAGGTGTTACAAAATAAAACATCAATGTCTTTGCCATTGTATCTCTTTTAAAGGTAAAGTTCAGACTGAAAGCTTTTATTCATCATTTATTCCCTCTTGTATGATTTCACCTGGTATTCGTTTTTTTCTTTCACAAAAAAAGATATTTTGAAGAATGTTGGTAATCAAACAACTTCTCCCTCTTTGACATCTATTGTGTTAAGACAAAACCACTGAGACATTTCTCAAATATTCTTTATTATTTCAATACCCAAATGAGTCACCATTTACTCGACCTCCAAACCTGTATACATTTAATTTTTGTACTGAAAACAAATGGAAATATTTTAATGATCGTTTGTAACTAAGCCGGTTGGGTCGCTATTGAGTTCCATAGTAGTCTTTTGTCCTACTGAGTGACTAAAATAAAAACTTTTATCAAACTATCATCATTTGCATTCAGCAAAACAAAAAGAAGTTGGAAAAACTGAGCAAATAATGACAGGATTTTCATTTCAAGGTGAAAAAACAGAATACAATCAAAACTCTCTTGCCCAAAAATACACAACAGCTGAAACAGCTTTGCCACTTCACATGGCTTCCAGATCCAAGCTGTAACTACAAAGCTGTCCTAAATTGTTTTCTACCACTTTTTCCTTCTCTCTGTCTTAGAGTTGGTATCTAAGAGACAAGTTAGCCCGGGATCCGTGTCACAGATGATCCAGGGGAAAAGGTCACAGAAGCCGCGCGGTTCATAAATCAGCATAGCTATTCAGCACGCTGAGGTGACTGTAGCTGAGAAACCACGGCCTTCCATGCTCCTTCAACCTGTCACCCCGCAAACACCTCTGTCTTTAAGATTGACACATACAGAACAAGCTTGGGGGGCTTAGCTGAAGGAGCCCGGGGGGGCTGTCTTCAAAGTGATTGTTTACAGCTGTTCAACAGAGCAAAATAAGGACTTTGATGGAAATGTGGTGACATAAGAATCCATTCCGTTCTAAATTGTTATGGGCCCGTGCATGTTCACTTGAACTCGACAAGATGTATGCTCTCCCGCACCTCTCTTAACTTTTCTGGACTCATCTTTAATCTCCTCGGGGCATGTGCTCTTTATCATCGAGCCAGGGGCGGTGAGGGTTTGCAGCGGTTGGGAAATCTTTGGCAGCATGCGGTGAAAGCTTTAAGATGTTTTGTCACACTTTAGGTTGCTTATAATCTGTTCAAAGAGAAGTACCAGCGGCCCGGTCTGTGGTTCTGTGAGCGGAGGAATTGAAAGGTGCGGCCCGCTGGCCAGGTGGTGAGCTCGCAGCTGGGATTGACTGAGTTTGGACCCAAGGCAGTGCTTAAGAAATATTACCTGTGATAAGCTGGTAAACACTGTGCTTTCATAAGAAGAAAGCCTTGAGAAAAAAGCACAACTGAGAGTAAATTGCCTTTTTATAGACGTTTTGGCTATGATAGATTTTCTGTCCTCCTGCTTAATTAAGATTGTTCACCTAAAAAATTATTCTGTGTTTTCACGTGTAACATTATACATTAGTAAACTTCAAAACTTTGAAATTAAATAAATATATTGTTTAAATCGTGTGTGTATAGGTAAGAATTGAGGAAAGCTGGTTAACAAAATTTTTTTATTAGAATTTAACAAAATATTAGGTTTATATTACAAATATATATTTATTCAATAACTTTTTTGTCATTTTATAAACTTAACAAATATTTGTACAATTTGAGAAATAAACTGTTGGATTTTTAATCAATTATTTTATTTTAAAGAATTTTTAAGTTAATATAACGTTTTATTTTTGTGATATTTTCTAAGTCACATTAAATATATTTCACAGCGTACTTAAGTACATTAAGTACACTTGAGTTTCATTTTTCATGCACTTTTAGTTGAGCTTAAATATAGTGAACAAATTGTTTCAGTCATTTAAAAGAAACAAGGTATTTTTGAATTCACTCATCACAACCATAAGCTATGTTTAGAATTGTATAATACGAAGTAAAGCAAACCTGCTAAAACTACTTTTTCGAGGCATCTTAGACAGAATGTTCCTATAGATGCATGAATACTAATTGAACTAGCGACCAGACTAGACTCTTTTGGGTTGGAAGCGGATAATGATCTCCAGGGGAGCTTTCCTAAAGTTATCTCTGTGGATTATCTCTGATTCGACTCATGGGGTCTGAGTCTGGAAGGGTTTGAATCAATATTAGCACTGAGATGCCTGAATTGTGTCTGTTGATCCAAATGCGAGGGTCTTATCTGCTAATCTGTGCGCTCAGGTGTTTGGAGTGATGCGTACATCCCGTGACAAACAAATTGGGTGCGTGTCTCGTTTTGTGTGTTATTAAATTGATTTCATTTAAACTCCTCTTTAATATTTGGCATTGGATTTTTTTAGGATTTAGTTCTTAAACCTCCGCACTGGACCTTAATGAACATATCAGGACGTCCAGGATGGACAGTTTAGAGTAAATGACCCTCTTGACCAAAGTGGGATCTGTAGTCCCACAGACTAATATGATGTTATGTATTCTGTTCTGCGGTAGTATGTTCTCTTATTGAGTTTGTAAAGGCAGATAGTTTAAGAAGGCCCAGATGTTGGGATGTGTCTGACCCCACAGTGTGGCAGCTCAACTCGATTTCGCTTTCTTCTCTCCATTCTTTTTTCATCTTTGATCGTTGGACAGCAAACCCATCTAGCATGGACCGGGCCGGAAACCTTAAAAGTGCTTCTGTTGTTTATGTCACTTTTTCACGAGATCCGTGTTTTGGATGCTTTACGTGCTTCCGGTCTATGTCGGTTCGCCATCGCTCAGCGAGGCTAATCAGGTAATGTTACGCGGGATTGAGAGCAGCGACCCCCCCAAGCCGCTTGGCCTTCGCTTGCTCACACTGCGGTGTTGTTTTAAAGCGCATTCTTTCGCCGCTGAACTTGGAAAGGTATTAAAGTGGGATTAGGGGCTCCTTCACAATCCAGTGCTTGTGTCATTCATTGGGTTGCTCTCTTTCAACCCCCCCACCTCACCAGCACACACACACCCGCCTTTCTGTTACCCCCCGCCTCTGCCCTGTTTGATTGTGGCGATCAGTGGGAGTTGAAGTGACTGCGCCTTTCAAAAGGAAAAAAAGGGGTAGGGTTAAATCCCTACTCCACTGCTCCCTGCTAATTCCCCTTGTTCCTCCAAGAAGGATTTACTTCTTCTGCCAGCTTGTGAAAGGCTTTCTCTGCCCATCCGAAAAGTTAGCCGTCGCCTTCCTGCGGAGGTGTGGTTGCTATAGCAGGGGCGTCATGCGTGGCTATTCCATCAGAGATCCCACTGAGAATGGAGAACGGGTCAGGGGGGGCAGCGACTGCCAGAAAGTCCGGATTAGGTCCCGGGACAAAGCAAGGACAGGAAGATTCCAGAAGGAACAAATGGGAATTACAGCAGCAAAAATAATACAAAGTGACAGAAAGGGGAAATAGAAAAATAATGGCTTACAAGATTAGAACGCTTGGGTAAAAAGGAGGTGAAAAGAAAAGAGGAGAATGAAAATGAATGTTTTCATTTGGATGTGAAGGATAGGCGGCGTGGAGGTGAGCGGGCCAAACTAGAAAGTGTCACGACTGCCTAAAGGGCTCATTTCCTGTTCTTGGAGTCGTTGAATAACCGTTCGATTCGAGACGGATCCATTATTCCGTTGACAGATTCGGCGTGTAACTGGTTAATCTAGGTTATAAATACGGTGTCAGACGTCATTTAATATGAAAGCCATCAGTATTTGGAAATGTTTAGACAGAAGACATTCCATGAATATGATGGAATGTGCAAAATCGTCTTGTTATAGTTACCCGCTCATCTTTACAGATGTTTCACGAGATCGTATCACTGGACTGTGCTCTTCAAAGCCAAGAATTACAACCACGCTAATCTTCAATACTTACTCGAGGGTTGATTTGTGGGATGAAATAATTCTATTTCATGTGATTAATGCAATCTGTACGGACGTAAATGCTGAAACAATAGGGAGTAACCAAAACAGATCAGGCTGTGTCTAAACACAAAATAATGAAGGTGCTTTTTTCTGCTGTTGTGTTTTGTTTCCTTCACTCAGACTGGAAGAAAGAGCCAGGTAGGCGGATATATCACGAGATCAAGAGAACGGTTGACGTGCCAATGTTTTTTTTAGGATTTACAGTGCTCCACTGTGAAATAACAATCTTGTAATCTCTTTATCGTCCTAAAATAAATCATTCGTAAAGCCTGATATTGCCAGAATTTATTGTTATGTAAAGAAAAAGTGCTGTACAATAGCAAACAAATCATTCAGTCATAACTACATAAAACCAACAATATCTGCAGGTGACAGTAACACGTTTTTTTGTGCCAGGTTATAAAGATGCTGGTTCACAAAATGACAAGGCACTTTCTTTACCCCGTTTGACTTTTGTATTTTCGTGACAGCTCAATGGAGAATCTCGGCCCAAAGGAAAAATACCCAGCTATACAAACTCTCCCAAACAGATATGCAGCTGGCCGCAGAACCACGTGTGTCCAGTGAGCCGCTATTATCGCTCGCATCACCATCTCACAATGAAATTACCATCACAAAAACCCGCCATATTTACACATATTCATCTGAACTCATATTAACACATATTCATCACTGTCAACCCGAGCCCTTCCACCATCGTCAGACTATGATGACGGATATTCTCCAGCTCACTCTCTTTCTCCCTCTCTCTCCGGGTGAACAATGCCATAGATGAAATGCAGAGATACACGCGAGCACCAGGGCAGCTGTCTTAGCAGCCCGAATGAACAAAAGAACCAAGGCTAATAAATCAGCTTTTAGGGGATGGACGGTGTCATACACCCGCTCTGTCTGTCCGCTTCCTGTAGAGGTGGGCTCTGGCTGAACCTCAGATGATGAGATAGAGATGGCAATATCTCTGTAATGAAACAAAAACGATTTTATCGACACGCTTTGGAGGAAATGAAGGCTGCGGAGGTGGCCGAGGTGTGTTATGTAAACAGACGTGTATTGTGGAAAGGCATATGATTTTAGAGTTTATCTTGACAGGAGGTAGAGATAGTGGGTTAAAGCAGCATGGCTTAAAGTGATACTTTTGTACATTCTTTAGACTGAAAACTATTTAAAAGGTTTCTTATTGTTGTGTAGTGTGCTGTTTTATTGCCGCGCTCAATGTTCCCATGTGGATGTTTAGATACCCCTATTGGGGTATCATATTATATATGAGCGAGAGATGTTTGCCAACACACTTCTAAATATCTTTTGGGTTCTGCAGAAATTGAAATGACAAGATGGTCAAAAAATTATAAAAACATTTTTATATTGGGGTTAATTATCAGTTTCAGTGATTGCGCCATCAAATATTTTAATTCAAAAAGCTTGTTTATGACACTTTCTTATGGGGAAAATAAAATAATACATTTCTATCTTATGGGACCAGTGTAAATTGGTTGCATACATTCTTTAAAATGCCTTCTTTTGTGTTCTGCAGAAGAAAGAAAGTCATAGAGAGTACATATATGAACATGAAGATAACATTTTCATTATTGGGTGTACTATTTTTTTTATTGGTGGGCGAATTTTCTTTTTATGAAACATTTTACTGGACAAATGAGTGTGTGCAGTATGACACCGGTTTTCAAATTTATATTGTACATTTAATCTTATCACATGAAAATACATTAATTTTTTTACTTTGAGGAGTATAAGCACATACTTGTGATCTAGTCTCAAAAGATGGTTATCAATAAAATGATTACAACGATGGGGATTCTCACTACTCAGTCTTAAAGGTTGTAAGCCGTCAGCCCTAAGACATTTCTTCCTGTTTTAGCATCATTGTGTGAGTGGCGATGGAGCCTGTCTAATCACTGCAGTGAGAGGGGTAAAGCCAGTGGAGCTGAGGGCCCGCGCCCGCGATTGTGGTTTGCTGGTGCGTTGGGTCGAGAGCTGATCCTGTATTTCCTCCCATTGGGTTCTGCTGAAGCGTTGCAGGGTTATCCAGGCCGCTTAAACACATGAGGCAGGGTCAAAGCAGATCGGTTAGGGACTCAGCTTCACGCCCCCCTGCCCCCTTAATCACACAACTATGATGAACAAGCACATGTGAAGACATCCTGTGATGTCGAAACATGCTGTATGTTGTCGCTTGGAGAAGATGGTCAAAAGCACATACTTATGTTAAATTAAAAGCAAACAGATTTGTATTCCCTTATAATGTCAGTGCGGGAGGTCACCCGTCTAAATCGCATTTTAGAAACAAAACCGGAGGAGATCCAAAGCCAATGAATCAATATATATCCTTGTTTATGCTTCATGCACAGATGTTTTAATCATTCTCTCTTGTTTCATCTTCACAGGTTGTTCGCCACCAAATGCAGTGGGTGTCTGGAGAAGATTGCGCCCACAGAGTTCGTGATGCGGGCACTCGAGTGCGTGTATCATCTTAACTGCTTCTGCTGCTGCGTGTGCGACCGTCAGCTGCGGAAAGGAGATGAGTTTGTATTGAAGGACGGCCAACTGCTCTGCAAAAGTGACTACGAGAGAGAGAAAGATTTGCTCGGGTCTGTCAGCCCCGAAGATTCAGATTCAGGTATATCTGCAGAAACCATAGTGCATTCATGATCAGATAATAAAAAGATTTTTAAGAAACAGTTTTTTGAAGTGAAAGTCTGACAGTGAGAAGCCACACATGCTAATAGCAGGATCTGGGGAGGGCAGGTTGAGCTGCTGGAAAGAATTATCACCGTTAGTCTCTATGACTGACAGAGGGGATTTCGGGCCTTTCTCACCCACGTCCCGCACTTCTTATCGGCCCCTTTGACTGCTTCCCCTCACTTCACCGTAATGAGGCGTCTCACCAAACCTCGCTCTTAACATCCCCATGTGGCTTTCATTTAAAACACACACGTGCATGCACACTCGGAACGTCAAGAAATTTGTCAGATGCATCTATCCTCCATTTAAAGTTTTTTTTTTATCTGCGCCGTTAAGCAGAGGTTTCGAATCGACCTAAACACAAGAAGCAATCCGTAATGGCGAGGAATTCACATCCCACCGCACAAATGGCAGAAAGAGAGATGAGAAACAGATGAGAGGACGAAATCGGCCCATAACGTTCGCATCCCCTGCCGATCGCTCGAAAGGGCCAAAGCGTTCGCAGATCTTTATCGCAAGAGATGTTCAATGCTGATGCCACAAAAGCCACCGGTGCCAAATTGCAGCAGCCCTTAATCTGGAAAAACAGTCCCTCTGGGACCAAGCCCACTTGGGCTTTTTAACTCTTGAACGGGGCCACGTTATGGAGTTTGGTGCCTTTTTTTAATTACTATTATTATTCTATTAAACACAAGCTGATGTGGCTTATTGGAAACCTCCACCCACTGAACAATAAAGCCAATCCCCTCTTTGACTATAATAATTACAGTAAGAGAGCCAGAAGCCATTTCGTGAATATGGCACATTAGCCGGACCCACAGAGAGAGATTTTCATGACATGGGGTGGACTTGATTAACCCGCCTGAGGATCACCTTAGACTAATTGAGACACTTTGATTAGTTCATATGAACGAGGATCAAACTGTGTACATTTGGCGATATGAAGAGAGAGATATTGAATAGCTTAACTTTATGGGCTGCCGTGATGAAAAAAATCAGCCTAAGCCAGATCTTCCTAACAGCTGGATTTGCTGGTCTTTAACCTGGTCGGGTTCGGAGACTTGTTATTGTCAGAATGGTTTGCTTAAATTACCCACATACTTTGATTTTGTACTCTCTTTCTTGTGATCACCGATGTTGGTGATGATAAGAACATTTGCATTTGTGGTTTCACTTCCTCTCAACATTGGACCTCATTCCCCACTCGTTTAAAGATTTATTTCGTGTAAAACAGCCAAAGCCGCACGCTATTAATTCTACATGAGACAGGGTCCAATCCAAATTCTCATACTTCACGGCACTTTGAGAGACGGGTCTTGCCGTGGTTGTGGCCCACTCTTACTAATAAATCGATAAGAGAAGTATTAAAACCACATGTGTCTCCTCGCCTTGTGGATGCGCTGCGTCTGATTCACAATGTTGAAAAGAACAAAAACATCTATTTGTCAGTTGAAAACGAGTTTTAGGCAGAGAACTGATTCCTGTGAATGATGGATTTCTCTCTAGAGAAGAGTGAAGATGAGGAGCTGGATATCAAGCCAGAGAAGGGCTCCGGAGGCAATGGGAAGGGAGATGACGGCAAAGACCCCAGAAGGCCCAAGCGACCACGCACCATCCTCACAACGCAGCAGAGACGTGCTTTCAAGGCATCATTCGAGGTGTCTTCAAAACCATGCCGGAAGGTAAGTTCTTCCCATTTTATGAGATAAGACGTAACACTATCATACTCTCGTTGCTCACTCATATAGGCTTTTTCTAGACCTAATTGAGTTTTCAGTGGTTCTATGGCTCAAAAATTGTCTTGGAGAACTTAAGTTAAGATATAAGAAACACGAAATGTGGATATGGAACATGGGCTTTTTGGGATTTAGCGTTGATGTGGTCAGCAAACCTCAAACAATTTGCTTTTTAAATAATTTATTGAGAAATGCTTTAGTACATTTAATTTTTTCTTTTTTACAAAATATGAGATATTTACAGATATTGAGTTCTCTTTGGATACTGTTATGACACACATGTGACTTGTACAATTTATCCTAAGGAAAAAGATCTGAGAAATGACTTTATCAATCTTATCTCTGTTTATAAAAAGCAAATAAATATGACAGATAGCCAAACATTTTATTTAATTATTTTAATTTAATACCATGAATTCTGTGGTTCCTTCATATTTCCATGCAGCTAAATATTGTATACTGTAGTAGAGTACACAACGTGCAATAATACTTTTTTTATTTCGATACTTTTTATAAATTTTTTGACAATTCCAATGTGGTTGTACTGTAATGTACCTGTGGAAAGGGGAATAACGAAACAAAAATAAACCCTTTGCATAGCATTAAAGTGCTGTAGAAATTAAATTGAATTAATAACTACAACTAACAGAGGTCACTCACAACATTTTCATAAATCTAGGTTCGAGAGACCCTCGCTGCGGAGACTGGTCTGAGCGTTCGTGTTGTTCAAGTGTGGTTCCAGAATCAAAGAGCTAAGGTAAGTTTAGAGTCTGTGTGCACAACCTTATTAATCATTCAGTATTGCCCCCAAAAACCTGATAATGTGTGTCGAAGATGCAATATCATAACAATTTGTAAGTAATCCTCCAACAATGCATTAAACTCTCCGCATACGTTGCCAAAAGGCAAAAAGCAAGAATGGCTAGAGACAGCAGATCTCAGTCCCTATCTGCCTCAAGCTTAACCTCTCAACGCATTCCTTGAAAACCTCCCCAAAAGTGCGGGAGAGATGCGCTCACATCCATCCTGCTCTTACGTTAGCGTTTGAAACCCACCTCAGAGTTCTGATTTTATCTTCAAAAGGATGCGGATAATATAATGCAGCCAGATCAAGCTCTCTGTAGTTCATGCTGAGGTGAACAACAAGGAGCATCTCTTTCAGATAGCGGAGGGTTGGTTCGGGGAGTTGCGGTTTTCTGATTTTGGTTTTATCACTATTTTTTCAGATGAAGAAGTTGGCGCGGAGACAGCAGCAGCAACAGGAGCAGCAGAACTCCCAAAGGCTTGGCCAAGGTAAAACGTCCTGACGTGAACCTCGGGGTCACACATCTGGCCAACACGCAACTGTTGACCAGGCATATATGTGTCTAGCTACAATTTTTTTGTAAATGCGTGACAATAATGTTCAATCTAGGCATGGTACTGTATGGAGAGATTTTGGAACAGGTCTGGGCGGAGCTACTCAATGTGACGTCACAGATGAAACATATTTTAAGTTATCCTTTAAACAAACTTAAGATTTTGAAAAAGATATCAACTCCACATCTGGCGTTCAGGATGTAACCTAGAAAGTGAAGAATACCAACTGACCCTCTTTCACATCTCCCCTTGCTGTGCGAGCCGTGTCCATCCTCCCCAAAACAGGGCGAGCGGCTCAGACGGTGACCCCTGTACGCCGTAGATTAGGTAGAAAAACGAGTGCAGCCCTTGTGTGAGGGAGGAAGTGTGGAGGTGGATGAATTAATTTACAGCACAAGCACATTGAAGTTGCCTCCACTTTGACCGATTCACCCACCCAATTCCCTCCTTCGCTGGAAGCGTCCCAGCTTCAGCAAGCAATCGTCTCAAGTTGCTATGCAGCCGGGGGTAGATGACAAGTCATTGTGGGGCTGTGATCTTCACTTTCGGTGTCTTGGCACTTGTGGATCCGTTACAAAGCTCTCCGTCTTTAGCTTTTCATGGTACTCTGCTACGGGTCATGTGTGGTGACGTTCCATTTATTATTAGTTTTTGGAAACGTCATGGTGTTGGCTTGTAATGAAGTTAAAGTTGAAATTATATGTTGCCAAGTTGTGTTCATTTTCATAAACTGAAAGGGATGATAGTCACAATTAATTCTCTTTCATACATTTACCTTAAGATAAGTCATTTTAGGGAGATCTGTCCCTTTAATAAGTCATTGGCATGTGTTAAACAGCTAATACATCAAGTAACACCATTTCGATATTCAGTACATTGTTGAGCAGATCCAACTGAGCTTCTGAAACATATGAGTTTGAATGAGACCGTCTGGAAAACACAAACGAGAAGAACATTATTCCAAGCACTATGGAGGAGGACAAATGTTTCCTTTACAGCTCAAGAGTCTTAATTCCTGTACAAATATTTGTTGTAAGGCAGTGGAGAGCATTCCTCCATGATTCATATTTATAACTGTGCTCGATGCATTTTTCCTTTAAAGATCAAGTATGCAAACTACAAGCCGCCTATGATGTTGGAAGACGACTGATTGTAGGTATCGTGAGAAAAGATGCATCCGACATCAGTCTTGAAGTAGATGAAATGCCTTTACATGAAAAATAAAATGAAAGTTATCATTTACTCTCTCTCGTCATTCCAAACTGTAGATCAGAAAAGAAGATATTTTGAAGAATGTTGGCAACTGAACATCAGCTGCCCGCATCCCCATCTATTTTTTGGAAAGTGAAAAGCCAGTGCAAGTGAATGCGTGGCAGTTATCAACATTCTTATTTATACAGGTTTAAACTGAGCTGAAGACAACATTTTTTGTGAACTGTTCCTTAAAACCCATCTCAGTTTATTTATGTTTTAGAATCTTAAAAAGACAGGTAGGGAAGTTACATGCTAGTGTTGTATGAGATAAGATCCAGTAGTTGTTTTACACGATTGAAATCTCAAGGTTTTTTATTGACGTTTTATAGCTGAACAGACCCTCCTGAGCCCGCTTTCCTGTAAAGCCATAATCCAGAACATCATTGAATCATCTTCAGTGATAAACCAAGAGTAATAATAGTTTTATTTTATAGACCCATGTTGGACTATTCCTACAGAACAATGCATTCATTTATAAGACCTCCACAAACTTCGCTGTGTAGTGCAAAAACCGAGATTTCTATTTCACTATCTAAGAGCAAAAGTTCACAATGACACAAGTTTTTCTTTGTTCAGTTCAGCACTTTCATGCCCTTTGGCTCTGTCACATTTAATAGGATAATTCAAGTTCTTTAGACAGATAGTGATCTGTCTTTGGCCATGATCCCTTCCCTCAACAGAAATGTTTTCTCTGAGGAAACAAAAGTGAAATGATAGGGGTGATGGAGGCACTAGAGAAGGACAGCTAGGTGTAGATGAACTAGTCTGGTGGTCTCAGATATAAAGAGATGTCTCGGGAAGTCGGACTCTCCCTTGGGATTTACTAAGGCGGTCTTGAGTAGTCCATGATGTAATGAATCAGGGAGTTGAGCTGGGATATGTCATCAGACAGAGCCCTGCGGTTAATACGTTGCTGGATCTGTTATCGTAAATCCTATCCGTCTTGGTTGTAGTGTCATCTTACCAATGGCTTTAGCTGTAGGACTAGTGAAAATATTTGAGAACTAAATGCTTTTGTTTCTTGCAAGTGATAAGTCCAAACATTCAAATTCTGTCATCTTTTACTCACCCTCTTATCATTTTAAACCTTTATGAATTTGTTCCTCAGTGTACAAAAGAAGATATTTTGAAGAATGTAGTTAACTGAATGGGTGCCAACATTCTTCAAAATATATTCTTTTGTGATTTGGTGGTGAAAAAAAGTCATGCACATTTTAATATGACAAGATTCATTTTTGGATATCTCAGGTACAATCAAATATTTTGAAATATTCGGTATTCATTCAGTAATTTTATTTCTAAATTAAATTTTATGTAAGAAGTAAACCTGAGAATGTCTGCAGTGCTATAGACATAATAAATTTGTTTGTTTTATTGACTTGTTCTACTGTAAAACACAGATTAAAATATTTTTTAAGCGATTTTATTCTCATTTATCCTATATATGTATGTGTGTGTGTATATATATATATATATATATATAAACATCTATTTAAAATATTTTTCTCAAACATGTCTGTATTTGGAGTTTCACATTTCTACATAAATCTTTAAAGACCAAACAATACGCAAATTATTTAATGACATTGTTCTTATGTCTCTTACTCTTACAGCATGTCAATAATGTCTAATTTGTTTCTTTTTTTAAATCTTCCAAAAGAAAACTGTAAGAAACATCTGAAGACAAAAACATAGAAGCAAAATTTCTTCTCCAACCATGATGAATATCTTGTATTTTCCTATTATCCACTTTAGCCTATTATATGTTGTTTTAATAAATGTTAATATATATCACAAAATGAATGATGGCAGGAAATATATATTTATATATTCTACATTAATATATTTTAGATCTCAAAAATGTCTTGAGTTGTATTTGGAGTTGCACATTTCTCCATAAAGCTTTCAAGACCAAACCATATGCAATTTACTTACTGACATTGTTCTCATGACTCATACAGTATGTCAATAATTGTCTCATTTTTTCCTATTTTAAGTCTTCCAAAAGAAAATGCGAAGAAAAATCTGAAGACAAAAACATATAAGCAAATTTTATTCTCCGACCGTGACATATTTCTTCTATTCTTATTTTTAATTACTCACTGCCAAAGATCATCGTTCGGCTATAGTAACCAGATATATGCGTTGTACTATTTACATGCACGGTGTCATTTCAGTGCGGTGAAGCTCGACTTCAAATGTCTGTGCATCAGAGTCAGAGATGTAATGGAAACTTGCAGAACCCTGTAGAAATGAATAGCAGACATCTTTCTAGCGAGAGCTCACCACTCGAAAGAGGACCGGAATGGTGGGCTCCAGACTAGAAGCCACAAGAGTCATTCCTAGCCCTCAGCATTGTGTATGACTCATACACCACTGCCCTATAGGGCCGGTGTCACAGCACAGCGTCTCTCTCGCTACAGATCGAGAGTGTTTCTTGTTTGTTGGTTTTTCATGCAATTCAACTTGATTTCCAGGGCAGATACCAAACCTAGCCTTGATTTCAGAGAAACACAATATCCTTGTCGAAGGAACAATTCGCATTAATGTTTTGGATTATATACAGTTGTTCGGCTAACTAGACTTGGGTTTGCAAAGATGAAGAGAAGTATTGTGAGACTTTCAACTAAGATCATCGTCATCTTTTGTTCTCTTTCCAGAGGTGATGTCCAATAGGATGGAGGGCATGATGAACTCCTACACGCCATTGGCCCCGGCCCAGCAGCAGATGGTTGCCATGGAGAACGGTTACAGCACCGATCCCTTCCAGCAGGGCCTAACCCCACCTCAAATGCCCGGTGACCACATGAACCCATATGGTGAGCATCATACACTCCTCCAGAACTCCGTCTTGTTTGCTCCCTGAAGCTGGAGCATGTGTTTGCGACCACGCGGTTCGGGCAGAACCATACCACCCTTCTTTCCTCATGAGATTACACAAGCGCATTCGCGGGGCCACCGCTGTATTTTGAAGTTTTCCTTATAAATGAATCCAACATGTTGCAAAACCATATCCACCCCATCCCAGAGCTTCCCGTTGCTTTATTCTCCCCCTGCTAGTAAGGATGTTATGCCGTGTGACAGTGTCAATCGGTTGTTTGCGAGGAGCAGAGCGAAGATCTGCGGCGCGCCATGTAAAAACAACATCGGTTAACCACGATGACACCCAAAGCACCATGGGAAAATATCCACGGGTTTTCTAGCAAAACAACCCGACACAATATGAATGCCAGCCATTTTCAATGCCTCCTGCTTTTCTCAAAACTTTCTATGAGTAGTTTGTACTGTAAAATCGAGCAATTACTCCTCCGCTGCTACTTTAAAACCAAAGCCGCAGCCGAGCTTCTTATTGACATTAACTTCAAGCATTAGTCACATAAATCTGAAAACGTTGGTCACAGCCAACCTCAGAACAGGTCCCAGGTGTCTTGTCATTCATTCCCTCTGAATGGCAAGGCCCAAATCCCCGGCCTCATCACGCTCTCCAGCTTGGGTTTTATGGGAGAACAGCAGGGACAGACAACATTGCCAGCTCATTAAAAAACCATAGCCCATCAACCTGTCAGTGTCTTGCCGAATGGTGTCATTAAGTACTGGAAAGCGCATTACGGCTAACTGTGCCCACAAGGAAAATGACAGAGCCGGGAAGATTAGCTCAGAAGTAAACATTCGCTATTAGCTCGGTTGTTAGCGGGAATCCATTTAGTTTAACAATATCTGATTGTCAGCCGACGTCCTTTTGGACTTTGCGATCGCAATCAAGTATGTAAGCGGCTTTACCCACATGCAAACTTTTCTCCGGGAACTTTTTGTCAGCATGTGGGATCAAACCGTTGTGTTGCAAATCCTAATATGACTGAATTTAACTCATCTTTTAAAATCCGCAGGGAACGACTCGATATTCCACGATATTGACAGTGACACTTCATTGACCAGCCTCAGCGATTGCTTCATGGCATCGTCCGAGGCGGGCTCCATGCAGGCGAGGGTGGGCAACCCTATCGACCGACTCTATTCCATGCAGAGCTCCTACTTTGCTTCGTGAAAACCCAAATAGACAAGGAAAGGCAAAAGTGGGTCACTCGCTGCAGCTCACTGGTCTCCTCAACACACGCCGCCTATCATGGAAACCGAATCCTCAGCAAAATCGAACACAGGACAACCAGGCAAAACCAGAAAAGACATGTGAACCCGAGGACTGCGCGTCCTCATTTAACGGCAGTGAAGAGCCAGCTCAGGATGCCCGGGCTCGTGAGGCTGTCAGGTTTTTTCTAGTTTCTTGTAGATTATTTGTACATGACTTTCTCAGAAGTAGCATTTCACCTTCTCGTCATCGACTTGCGGAAAAAAGACTAAGGCTTATTGATGTACAGTTCCAGCCGTTGAAGCATCAGACGTCCACTCTAAAAACTCTTGCCAGGAGGAGCAGAGGACCAAGATGCAGATCATAGTGCATGAATCCATATCTTTGTGATTGTTATGTTGAAAAAATTGACAAAAAAATCTTGTGTTGTTCAGATGTTGAAATGTAATGTTTGGACTCGATTTTCTCTTTTCATTATGTTCAGCATTACATTTTTATCACTTTAATAGATTAGCCCCTCTGAAAGTCAGTGTAGAGAAGCTTGGAGGGAGATATATGTATAGTATATCTGCATTTGTTACGGATGTTTGTTTGTGTGTTTTTGTGTATGATCAGCTGGTGTGTGTGTGTGTGTGTGTGTGTGTGCATTCACATGTGCGTGCGTGTGTGTGCGTGAGAGTGCGTGTGTGTGTGCACATGTGTGACCGTATATTGGAAGCCGATAGGGGACTGTCATTGTAAGCTCGAACCATGTGTATATATACTTTCTCAAAACAAATCATTTGTGCATGTTAAAAATGGAGATCATTCTATTTATTTAACTAAAACATGCTTTCGAAGGTACTTAAACTGAAAAGCTTTATTTAAAAGGAGAAAACCACGTTCAGTAAATGAAAAATTAATTTCTTAACACATTTGTAAGCATTCTTGTATTCTTATTCCAGCAGTGTACATCAGCAAAACTTGTGCTATTTATTTGTTACAGCCCCGTTGAAATGCATTTCCCAATGCGAGTATTGCTAAATTGCCAAAGTCTGTTGGTACAATGAATAAAGTCCTTTTCTCCTTGAGCTTCTAGTTTCAACAACTGATTTGAGTAATCTTTCTTAATAACGTAATATAATATATATCTTAATATATAAATGTTATATTACTTTACTATAATATACATGGCTTAAAGTTTAAACAAAAATATTTCTAATGATCTTACAAATGTTTAAATCTTTAACATTTGAAAATAATTTTGTAGACACGCATATTATTCTGCCAACATATTCACTTCTAAATGTACCATTAAGTGTTTAAAAACTATATTGTAGACAAAAATATTTGGTTTAATTTATGTTAAAAATATTTTAGTGAATATTGATATTAACATTTGGAAGACGCTTGTTTTGAAAGCAACTTACAAGTATTAAGCAGTGGCCTACTATCACTGCAGAACAAATTGGGGTAAGGTGTCTTGCTCGAGGACACTTCGGTCATTGTCGCACCGGGATTTGTACATGCACCTTTCTGCTTACAAATCTCTTTAACCATCAGACCAGGATTGAACCCACATACTTAATATTGATATATAAGCAGCCTTTTTTATGGTCAAAAGAACTTTAGTATTTCCAGGAATAAAATATGACTAAACATAACATGCGATTTATTCTGAATTTTATTTATTCATAGAAAAATAAATAAATCTAACCTTTTTAATAGTTTCAACGACTTTACTATTCAAAAATGTGGGGAAAATATATTATACTATATTATAAATTGTTAAATGGACTTTAGAAATCGATTTATTAAGATTTCTGGGCTGTTCTAAACCGCTCAGTCCAAATCTACCCTGATTTTACAAACATGTTTAAGTAATAAAAAAAATCTTTTTTAAATCAAAACATAATTCGAATTAGGAACTCTTATGTCTCTGTGAACATAACCTCTTTTCAGGTTTATAATTTCACTGATGCAGAACACCTAACTATCCTCAAATCATCCAAAAATAATAATTGAAACACATGCAACCAAACATCAACAAAACTAAAAGAAGAAAGCATAATGATCAACACATTTCAATGCATTTTCCATCTGCCATGCGTAATTGTCAAAACCCAGAGTGGAAGTTTTCTATGAAGTCAATATGTTTACCGGAGGATATAATGTGTCTCCTAACAACAATAGGTTTTGAGTTACAGGAGATGGGAACAAAGCTTTGTGAGCATGAATCGCACATGTTCTCTAGTGTCACACAAGCACAAATCACATGCCACACACTGAGTTCATGCACGCCTGTTGCTCCAGCGATGAGAAGTCTCTTAGGTCATAAATTAATCCGACTGCTTCTCCAGCAGGCAGAGGCCTGAGGCCGGATCTTGTGGCGTACCGGGTCCACCAGCATTGCGGCAGGTCCTGATGATCAGGTGGAGGAATATAGCTTCTCTTATCGCTCCCATCTGCCATCCCAGGTGTTAGTAGGTGTGGCTGTTTCAGTGTATGTCAGTGCAAGTCTTAACTTCAGATCTACCGCAGGAACCCCGCCAAGCCTCAATCTATCATGGCAGATCCTTGTGGGGTGTAATAGGTGGCACTTGATTCGACCCGGTGACCTTTGTGTGGCTTATTCCGGAGGCGCATTTATGTCATTGTATTGATTTTGACCGCCCTTGTCAAACTTTTGCCTTTCCAGTGAGGACGGTTTTCAAAAATAAACATCGCCCTTGATTCCCGAATTTCCACTGCAGAAAACAAAGGAAATATTTAAATGAATATCTATTTGGGTAGATTCAGTACACTATGTACATCATGACTCACGTCAACAATAAACATCAAAGAGCGTCTGATAGAAGTATGTGCGGCATGTTGATCTCTGAAAGTAAAGTATAGAAATATGTAGTTTTGGAAAGAAGAAACTATTTTCTTTCACGGTGAAGTGCAACAACACACAGTGACAATATTCTGGGCCAACTGTCCCTTTAATTTGATTCAATTGAAACACATTAGCTTTTTTATAATCCATACTGCAGCTTACATAATGAAATTTATGTCTGATCATAATTTATTGTGACATTTATGAATCATTGAAGCATCATTAAAAGGTGATACATATTTTTTTATGACGTACCCAACAGTAAGCACACACTCATGTGGGACAAAGCGTCAACATTGAACCTGTATGGATAATTTATTGATAATGAAGTAAGTATTTTGGCAAAACGTTTGACTGTTTTACTACAAAATATCTTTGAAGACAGCACAAGACAAACAAGTAATGTTACTGGCATGTGCCCTTAGTTTTTGGCTATACAGTGTTTTTGTTTGTTTATTGTTTTGCCTAAAATGTTGGCGCTGTCGTTTCTATTTACTGCAGTGCGTTTGCAATCTGGCTCACGGAGCTTTATGGAGTTCCTAAACACAATAATTTCATTACCAGATTGAACTTCGATGACTTTCAAAGTAGATCGCATGAAATGTAACCGTAACCCGATGACATGCTGACCTGAAAGAAATTATAAACATACTCTGTGTATTTTCATCCTGCTTTCATTTTTCATGTGGTGGCGTCTTATTGGATTATTTTAATTGTTCTTTTTTACAATGATTTAGGCATTCTTTGATTTAGTTTAATTAGATTCTCCAGGGCCTGCAAAGACGTATTAACTGTGTTACTGTGGCGGGGTCTCTTCACTATTGGGGGCCCTCAGGAGAAAGGATTGAAGGAGAAAAAGAGAAGCTTAACAACATTCAAAGTGCTCCGCTAGGGATAAAGTTATCCTGAGACACTTTCCAGCACATTAGCAGCTACTTTCATTCCTGTAAAGTTGTTAAACTAGTTGCTATGGAGGCAGGGAAACAAGTTCAACCTGACACGGACACGGATGTGGGTAACATTTTACATTCCTGTGCTTATATAAGCGTAATTTATTGCAAATAAAATTTTTGTAAATTCATTTAAAAGTAATTGGTATTTACTTATGGCATGGGACAGAGTGTTCCTGCAGCCACGTGTATTCACAACCTTCTTGATGTTCAGTTTATTCAAATTTCCTTGTGTTCACAGTAAACACAGAAGATATTTTGAAGAAAGTCGGTGACCAAACTGCAGTGGCCCCCATTCACCTCGACTGTTTGGACATCTATTCGAAAGGGTGCTGGTTGCAAGCATATTTCAAAATATGTTCTTTTGGGTTTCTTTGTAAAGAAGAAAGTCTATTGAAATGTTGAGTGCAAATGCAAGTAAATTATTTGAATTTTTTGGTGAATTAGCACTTTAACCCGGCTATGCTGCCCAACAGCAAGGTTTCAACTTACAATCAATTAGGAGGACGGCATCAAGCCTCGCCCTACATTTTTTTTTAGATGTCATAATTCCAAAGAAAACATTAAACATAATGAAACTCTGTGACAAAACAAAACGTGTAAAACCGGTCAAGATTACAACATTTGTATCATACACACAGATGTTATATTTGTAATTAATAAAAAAGTGTATAAATTAGAAGTAGAGATAAGGCTGCCTTTAAAGCTTTTTAGTAGTTTACACTAATGTATAAAAAAAAGATTTTGGCTTAACAATCCCAAATTAAATGTCAAGTGTTAAATTACTGTTTGTTAACTACATACACTGTTAATAAATGTTTAATTGCTCTTTAAATTGTTATATTAACTTAATCAAATCTTTTAAAAACATTAAATAAATGTTGTCGTAGAAAATATTGAAAAATGCATTAAAAATCCAGAAGTTAATTTCTCTAAAAATGTAAAAAGAAATTATGTCATAAAAAGTATATATTTAACAAATATATGAGCCTATTCCTTTTGATGAATTCTAATGATTTTGGTTCTTCAGATTTACAATTTTTTTAACTTACATATACTTTCAATATTAATAGGATAATTAATTCAATTTAAAGCTATACAATTTATAAATTGTTTGTGAGTAAATTCTTTCACCAAATATCAAAACACATTTCTTTTGATTGTATGCTTTTAACGCCACCGTAATCCAGAATTGGTAATCTGTATCAATCTGATCATTCCAGTTTATGCACAACTCAATTTCAAAGTGCTGTCATATGAAAAATCATCAATTTAGAATGATCAATAATATGCCTAAACCATAACCTAAACACCATAATGCAAAGCGTGACCCTGTTTTATCAAATATCTATATCTGTGTACAAATTTGAATCCAGCACTTCCACACAAAGACATTCATTGTCACATGTAGCCGCCAAGTAAGGTGGGCCACCCTCTAATCAGAAACACAAAACCACTCAGCTCATATATCACAAATGAGTGTAGCTAACTGTGTCTAAACAGAAAGTGAAGCGAGGTGAATACAGGCCTGTATCAGTAACGGATGACTGACCGGAGAGCTTCAGTCCACAGCACTCCTCACAATACTTGAGATGGGACAAACGGGGTGGCCCTACAAGACAAACATCTCCCCTGTAACCCGAGCAAAGGCACACACGCTTACACAGACGTCAGTAGTTTAACCGGTGAAGTTTTCACACATTCTCTCTTCAGCAGGCTTGGCTCCTCATAGGAAATTAGGCCTGCCACAATATTTTGTTAGATTAACTTATTGCCTTATTTTAAACGTGTGAGACAGGCAAGTCTACGTCACCTCTATACATTCTGTATACACTCTCTTGAAAAATCCATACCATGAGAAATCTTTATTCTTTAGTTTGTTTATTCAGCATATTAACTGAATTAGTGTATGAGGGTAGACTCTTGGGTTCACAGCTGGATAGTTGACACACTTTTAGTCTGTTTGCACGTGATTCTAAAGTACATTTTGAAATAACCATAAAGTTGTATTGAAATGGACGAGGTGGGACTTTGCATTTCATCATTAACCTCATGTTTTCGTTATTGTGGTCCACAGGTGCTCGAGACAATGATGCATTTCAGTCTGGAAGAACAGAGAAGACAAAGGGGAAAAAATTGATGCCTTGTTGCTTGTCAACGTAAGTAAAATCTATATATTTGTGTTTTTAATCTTGCTAAAAACACACAGTTGACACACAAACATGAGTACATTTTAAAGCTGCGAAATTAATCATATCAATGTTTATATTGTATCCGTCATCAGAAAACGACAAAATCTGATTAACTCAAATATATCAAAAATATATGGTGTTTATAACAAATACAGAAAACTCTCAAAAAACAACAACTTACTTCCAAGAAAATTATTACATTTATTTTATCCAACTGGCACATGTGAACAATAACATCTGTGGCAAAAAATCCTTGCAAAACCTAAACTGTGTCCAAACTTAAAATTACATTGTAATTATATTGTTTTGCACTTGGGTTGTTCTGGCTATTTTCAATGTGTTGAGATATTTCGCTTGTGGTATAATGTTGTTGCATTGTGCATTGACATTTATCATTAGATTTCTGCTTATACTTCAAATTTGTTATTCTACTTAACTTCACTTTACTTCGCTTAACTTTACTTAAATTTACTTTTCTTAACTTTTTGCATTTACTGGGATATGACAGGAGAGGGCTGACAAGAAAGCATTGGGCAGAAATAGGAGAGCAGGGTCGCAAAAGACCGTTGAGGTGGGAATCAACTTAGTCCCCAGCACACTAACCACAGGGCGATTGTCAACAACCGTACTATCATTTTTGTGTAACACAAAATTATAATCCTTTAAAAAGGCAGAATTAGACCTTCCAACACTACTACAATGCGTCATTTTCTTTGTGAACTTTAAAAGCATTCCCATAATCCACCAGCGTTTTCCCTTCCATCTTCTTTACTCATGTGGAATTTTTTTTTCGCATCTACTGCCTTAAATCCTTCAATCTCAAATTCTTCTCACGTTTTTTACAGCATATATACATCATTGTTTGGCAAATCCTCAATCACCAAAAGCTCTGCAAAACCACATATTCTCTCAAGCAATTAATTCCAGACAGGGTCAAAGATAGGCAGGGCTTCTATGAGTTTGCGTAAGCCATCTTAAATGCTCAGAGGTCAAAGCCGGTCCAAACCAGCAGCAGATGAGAGTTTTGTTTTCCATCACAAATTTTTAATTGCTCGGAATTCACAATTTGTGAGAGAATTACACAGCATCTAACACATTCCTGAGATATGTTCTTTTGCTTCTTTTCTCGCAGAGGTGTGAGGGGTTAACCTTGATCATACTGAAGGTTTGCTAGAAGGTTATGACCGGTAAAGGTCATGAATGCCATCTAAACACCTCTATACATAATAGCTCAAGGGCTTTTCTGTCCTCGAGCTGATCCTCGCTCTGGAACCCAAGGATTTAAGATCAGTGGCTTTTTGAAGAATAGTTTCTCTTGATTTGGAAATCTGTGATGGTTGTTGTGGATTATGGTTTATCTATTTAAATCGTTTCTGGAGGGTTTTGCTGGTCGCAGAATCTTCTCTGTTGACTTCCATCTGTTTTATCTTTTGATATTATTAGCTCTTAGCGTTGCACGGGGGAGGAATTCAGGTGGCTGGTTTTGATGTGGAAACGGGACACTGAGGTCAAAGGTCATGGAGAGCAGTGGCCATAACCTCAATGGCTCACACTAGCACCATCATCTTACCATTGAGTAACCATCATTAATTCTTGAGCCCTGCTTGCGTCTTATCAATGTTTCCCACAGAAAGTGGGTGTTAGTTTTAGATGTATGTGATAAGTTTTGCTATTGAGCTTATGGAGTTCAACCTCTGACTTCAGTCACTAAAAGTTAGAGACATTTTTAATGAAGCTTTCAGACATGGTAGAATCACTGAATAAATTGTCATTTTTAACTATGATTCATTTAATTATAAAAAAATAAAAAAATAAAAGGGTATTATATATCGTAACATAATATATATTACATAAAGGTATAATGTTCACACATCATATATTATATAAATGTTTATAAGTCATTAGGATAGTTCACCCAAATGCAAATTCTCTCTTTTTTTAAATGTACTTATTTTTAATACTCTTATCATTTTAAGGTTGTATGAGATTCTGTCTTTTGCTAAAAACAAAGGAAGTATTTTGAAAAACGTGATGGTCAAAAGCAGACAAAAAAACACAAGTCCATGTATACCTGTGAATTGTATAGACATAAACCCAATAGATGTCAGTGGGGACCAACACTTTTCTCATTTTTAACAATCTATTATCTTATTTTGTGTTAACTATATACAACAACCACAATAATAATATAATTATTATATTGAATAACATAATCTGGTTAATTATATTACATTTTTGTAAGTTATTAGGATAGTTCACCCAAATGCAAATTCTCTCATAATTTACTCACACTTTGAAAAATGTTGGTAATCAAAAGTACCTAAAAACATTAGTCCTTTTTACCTATATTGTGTGGACACAAACCCAATGAAAGTCAACGGGGACCAATGGTTTTCTGGTGCCAACTTTCTTCAAAATACCATTTTTTTGTGCTCTGCGGGAAAAGAAAGTCATAGAGGTTTGAAATGACAATGTGATTGGACATGATTACAGTTTTTTATGTTTATCCCTTTAAATATACTATATTTATATAAACAATACAATCTTGTAATATTATTACATACAATAATAATTTTAGTAATAAAATAATTAAAAACTGTGATGTAGTACATAAAAGAATTGATTGGTTATTTGGTTTGTTGGTCATTGTGTGGTATAACCTTGTTTTCCATTTAGGATCTTTGATTTCCGTGCAGACAAGTGTGCAAACCACACAACAGTCCCCAATAAAAAGCAATAGATGTCATGTAATCCATAGCAAACGCTTCATGTATTCATCAAAAACATTGCCATTATTCTCCTTTGGGTTGAATTATTTAACAACGTTTGAGTTGTAATTAAAATCCTGGACAGTCTTATTATAAAACTGAAGAATAACGTTATTCCACCTGGACAAATATTCCTATAGAGAACCTTCAGCCGGGCATGTAGAAATTTAATTACCCAGTCGAGGGTCAACATATAAGTCATTATTTACACAGAATTTAAATGAAACGAAAGATAATATTGGTTTGTAGAAATACAGTGTTATCGGATACCTGTCAGTGTTTACAGCACAACCTGACATTACACGCAAAGAAGAAATTTGCCTTACATTAAACAGCATATGACAATAACAGCACTCAGTGGAAAGCATGTAGAGAGTATCAGATTACCCCAGAGGTTCACAAACACATCTATCTGGGATAGATACCATTTGACTATATGCATGCACTAGTGATAGATGGCCTGTGTTTATGAAGCTCTTTTGCACATTTACTAAATTTATGTAAGATTCAATAGCAAGATGCTTGTTCAGGTTTGTGTTGCAGAGCGTTACTGTTGAGGGTGCAATATTAAGATGGCTGGGTTAACTTATACCACTGCAGCAGATAGAGAGTCGGCACTACATTATTAGATGTTCTCCACAGTAAACCACCAACAGCATGTAAATCTCAAGAAAAAGAGGAAAAAAGCTGTCAACACTTAACTGAGCTGGAGAGATTTCAGCCCCTGGCACAAACTGTGTTACCTGTTACATATAGAAAGTCATTGCGGTCTTGTAAGGTTTAAGGCTCTATACATGTCACCCAGTCAGGGTGTTTAATTTTCTTTTAGTCTTGTTTTTTTTTTTTAAATGTTACTTTTGGGATTCTCAAGAATCATTTTGGTTTTTTTTCAGGTAAAAGTACATTTCATCTAAAGATCACTGTCGTTTTAATCCTGTCTGACTTTCTTCTTAAGGTCTCAAAAGAAGATATTCTGAAGAATGTACTAATGACATTCTTCCAAGCAAGCATGAGAAGCATTCATTCTCTGTTTACTTGAGATTTTTTTGCGACATACATAAGATAACACATCTTAAGCAATTCAATTCCTTTCAGCGCATCAATAGTCACATGACAGAGGACTGGGAGCGGTATTCCCAGTGAGAGGACCTCTGGGCAATGTTCAAAGCAGACAGTGAACAGGATTAACTCCACACAATCAATGCAAAACAATGAATCTGCCAAAATCCAATCTGCTGACTTCTCAATTATTTAAGCTTCCCTGCCTTCCCTATGGAGCTATGCTTAGCCTCCACCTCTTCGACTGGGCTATTAAATGCTTCTTTAACTGAGCTAACTAAATGACAACCCGGGCTGGCTTGGGGACTGGTGTGGCAGGCTGACCCAGGGTGATTGACCTGATAATAACTTGCTTTCACAGGGTGAAAAACAGAGGGCCCTAACATGTCACCGCTTGACCTGGGCTGACCTCCAGTGAGATATTATAGGGTCAACGTCTGTGGCAGGTCATCAGTGCAATTATTTTGCTTTCATGTTTGTTTGACTGTGTTCTGTGATGGGGAGAGAATTTTTTTTTCCAAAAATGCAGTTCACTTTTGTTTCAAACATAATCATTAATGACTTATCATTATTTAACAAAAGATTATAAATGCAATAGATGCTTGATTTCATGGTAAAAAAATAAATTAACAATATATAGTTCAACGATTTGAGATATATACCTTTCCTATGATCTGTTTCAGAAGCATAGTCAGATTTTGCCTTTGGTAATCTTAAACCCTAGTAGTGACATCAATAAAATAGTTCATAGATTGCTATGCCAGCGTATTATAATCATTCATCACGTTTGACCCTTTAAGACCCTGACACTTTATGATGAATGGATAAACATAAGGTATTAACTACCATATTCTTATGTCTGCTTGACCAGGCTGAATCTTATATTGGCAGATGGGCCATACATTCTTCAAATGTCTCACATAAATAAAATCAGACCACTTTTCATTGCCTCAAAGGTTAGTGGATTTCCAGATATAGATTTTCATTCTCTCTTCTAAAATGCCACAGTAAATAATTAACTATCAGAACATTTGCAAGTGGAAATCTTTTTTTTACGATGGGTCAGACTGGTAAGGTTAATTGTTGGATTTACTAGCAGCCAATTTCCCCCCTTTCTGTGTTACTGAGCTGAATTTAAACTGGTGTAATAAAAGGTAATAAAAGGCCTATTTTTCTTGTCTATTGTTTAAAAAAATCTTAAAGGTGTTTATTTACTTAAAGGTAAGATTATATAGAAATATCTTATTATATATTATTATATATATATATATATATATATATAGATATAGATATATATGTTTTTATACTATATTATATTATTTTGAATATTTCTACGACATTACAATCTCCTAATTAGAACATTTTAAAAATGTCAATGACATAACATTATCCTAATTAGAACATTTTTAATGTCTGTTCAATAACATTTGCCATTTTATTCATTGTTTACTGCTATAAATGACTTTCTTTAGATTTATATTTCTTCTTCTTTTTCTTCTTCGAGTGTGTAAATACATGTTATAAATTTAATATTTCATTAGAGGTCAATTTGTATGATACTTTTTCATCTGAAAGGTTGTCCAGCATAAACCTTACTCTAGGGGTTGAAAAGAAATAAAGAAACTAAAATTAAGGACCTAAAATTAAGTTTCACTTTAGATATGACGTTAGCTGTCAAGTATAATTTGTCTCGTAATATCCAATGAATGATAAGAACTAGTGTTCCACATTCTGCATAAAGTCATCTTGTGATAAGCCAAAATGTGTTTAGCGACTTTAAAATCTTTTTTAAAAAGTTGTTTGGAACACTTGTTATGATTTCGTGTTACGTTCAGCTCTCACCCAGCTGCATATGTGTTTACATCCCTGCAGAACACCTCGAAAGCAAATACGATACTATCCCACACTACAGTTTAAAACTAAAATAGTCTTGGTTATTGTTATTACTAGGAGATTTTATAGACTTATAGAGTATGATTCAACAGTTTTATTTTCCCCATGTCCATTTAATCTCAT